>CM061263.1:1842500-1967500 GCA_030848825.1 Tadarida brasiliensis | reverse complement strand
CTATTTGGAATTCTGGGCACATGACGAGGCCCTTGAAATTCCCTTTGGCCTCCTCCTCTGGTGCGGTCCTGCTCTGCATCAGGCTGTAGACTGGGGAGCAGGGGAGTGGAGGGCTGACAAGCCCTGTCCATCACCCACCCAAATGGGACCCTCGGGGACCGCTTGTCTCTTCCGTCTTTCCAGAGGAGCCGGCCGCATGGAAGAGCGGTCTGGCTGCAAACCGGGAAACACGCCACGTCCGGACGGTACGTGCACAGTCTCCTCCAGGAGGGCGGAGGAGCCCGGGAGCAGCAGCAGGCCCAGGATGGAGCTGCGTGGAGGTCGCCGGGAGCTTCTCAGGCGGAACCTGTAAGCTCCAGTGGAGCAGAGGCCCGACTGCCGCAGGACAGGCTCTGCCTTTGACGGGGCTGCCAGCTGCCTGCGTGAGGCAGGCGGGAGGGCTCACCCACTGTCAGGAGGAGTTTCCGGGCGGCGGGCGGCCTGGGGTGGGCTGTGAGCCACGGGGACTCGAAAAGAGACAGTGCCGCTGAGGGAGAGCTGGGCTGACTCAGTCGGAACACCGCGGACCGTTCTGCACTCTGCTGGACGTCCTTGGGCAGAGGGTCACCCTAGCATCAGGGTCCTCTGTGCGAGTAAGTGCTCAGCTCTGCTGAAGTAGTCGACCTGCCGGCTGAGTGATAACGTCTGGCGTGTCGTTGTTCCCTTTCTTTGTAACCAGCGGGCAGATCTGCCTCCTGGGGTGACTCCCCTGCTGTTTGACTCACCTGTCGCTGCCGATGGCCCCTCCCTGAGCTCCCGGCAGCCTGGGCAGACAGCAGGGAAGGACTGTTATCGGGTCGCATGGATTCATGCACCTGGCGCATCTGAACAGTGTCCCACTGTGTACCGGGCAACGGCACAGGTGCCGGGAGGCAGCGCACAGTGAGGCCTGGGCCAGAGGAGTCCATCCCAGCTGGAGGTGAGGAGGAGAGAGAAATGAACACAGTGGTGCACATATGTTAATCCATAGTGATGTGTGTTGTGAACACTGATAAGAGAGAGCTGATTGCGGCTTGGTGGGTAGGCATGCCCTGTGTAGGAGAATGTCTTCTCTACTGGGGCTGGGGGAGCAGGGACCAACCAGGCAGGATGGGGAGCAAGGACCAGCCAGGCAGGATGGGGGAGCAGGGACCAGCCAGGCAGGATGGGGAACAGGGACCAGCCAGGCAGGATGGGGGCAGGGACCAGCCAGGCAGGATGGGGAGCAGGGACCAGCCAGGCAGGATGGGGGAGCAGGGACCAGGCAGGCAGGATGGGGAGCAGGGACCAGGCAGGCAGGATGGGGAGCAGGGACCAGCCAGGCAGGATGGGGGCAGGGACCAGCCAGGCAGGATGGGGAGCAGGGACCAGCCAAGCATGATGGGGGAGCAGGGACCAGCCAGGCAGGATGGGGAGCAGGGAACAGGCAGGCAGGATGGGGGAGCAGGGACCAGGCAGGCAGGATGGGAGCAGGGACCAGCCAGGCAGGATGGGGGCAGGGACCAGCCAGGCAGGATGGGGAGCAGGGACCAGGCAGGCAGGATGGGAGCAGGGACCAGCCAGGCAGGATGGGGCAGGGACCAGCCAGGCAGGATGGGGGCAGGGACCAGCCAGGCAGGATGGGGAGCAGGGACCAGCCAGGCAGGATGGGGAGCAGGGACCAGGCAGGCAGGATGGGGGAGCAGGGACCAGCCAGGCAGGATGGGGGAGCAGGGACCAGCCAGGCAGGATGGGGGCAGGGACCAGCCAGGCAGGATGGGGAGCAGGGATCAGCCAGGCAGGATGGGGGAGCAGGGACCAGGCAGGCAGGATGGGGAGCAGGGACCAGCCAGGCAGGATGGGGGCAGGGACCAGCCAGGCAGGATGGGGAGCAGGGACCAGCCAAGCATGATGGGGGAGCAGGGACCAGCCAGGCAGGATGGGGAGCAGGGAACAGGCAGGCAGGATGGGGGAGCAGGGACCAGCCAGGCAGGTAGGGGGAGCAGGGACCAGCCAGGCAGGATGGGGAGCAGGGAACAGGCAGGCAGGATGGGGGAGCAGGGACCAGGCAGGCAGGATGGGAGCAGGGACCAGCCAGGCAGGATGGGGGCAGGGACCAGCCAGGCAGGATGGGGAGCAGGGACCAGGCAGGCAGGATGGGAGCAGGGACCAGCCAGGCAGGATGGGGGCAGGGACCAGCCAGGCAGGATGGGAGGGCTCCCAAGCTGCCTGGGCTGCAGAGTGGAGGCCGCAGGGGAAAGGACTTGGCGTTGGAGCTGTGTACATGGAGTTTGCTGAGGGAGGGGGAGTGGCCAAAACAGGGCAGAGAAGGCGGAATGCACTGGGCCATGGAGGAGCTGAGAGCCACCCTTTCCACTGTGGGTCTGCCATGCCATGCCCTGGAATCCACTGGAGGGCTTTCAGCATGCCAGTCACATGCCAGGTGGAAGACAGAGGGCAGAGATGCCGGGGGCAGGACAGGGGCTGGTCGGGAGTCTGCTGCAGTCCTCCGAGTGGCAGAAAGGCGCCTGGCTGCTGAGCTGGGCCGAAGGCGCGAGGAGTGGTCAGTCAGCCTGTTTGGTGATGCTCCGGCTATGGGATCTGCTGGCTCTGGGGGACAGGGCTTAGGAGAAGAGAAGGACAGCTCCAAGGTGTCATGTGTTGGTTGGTTTTCATGGACAATTGGGTGCAGATAAGTGACATTTCCATAGTCAGGGAAGACCAACTGAGGCACAGGATTGGGCGTGGTATATGTATTCTGGGGAAGTGTTGTCAAGGGAATCCAGAGTGAGAAGGAGCGAGTTTAAGAAATATTTTAAAAGTCACACCAGGAAGGTTCGGTGAGGTATTGAATGGGTGGAGGCTGATTCCCAGGATGCCAGGGTCCTGAGGCCGGTCTGAGGCTGCCTGGCCAGTTAGTGGTGGGTATGACCCAGGATGTGGGGGGTCTTCCTGGCTCAGAAGCACATACCCAGGGTCCTAATACCAAGCGTCTTCTCACCGAGATTAGGACAACACAGTGTTCATGCTGATAACATTTCCAGAGCAGCTGCCAGGACCCAGGTGTGACACAGATGGCAAGGGAAGTCTCCTCCCAGAAAGCCCACAGAGAGACCAGCTAAGGAGAGAGACGTGTGGCTCTGCGGGGTCATCACTGGGGGCCACGTGGTGGAGGAGAGACACAGACAGGGCTGATTCAATGCAGGAGCAATTTCCTCAGCCATCCCAGAGGGCAGCAAGCTGGCTCTGAGGTCCCCTGTCACAGTAGCAGTCCATGATTCGGAGGCAATTTAGCACATTAGGGAATGAACTGGTGTGATGGAAAAGGTTAGGGAGTTTCAGAGATCTGTGTTCAATCCTGCAATTTATAGCTATTTAGTCTTGGAAAAGTCATTTTAACTTTGCGAAGATGTGCTTGAAAAAAAGAATCTAGTGCTTACCCTGTAAGGTTGCTGTAGTGTTTGAAGACAACATGTGGGACACACTGAGCATAGTCCTGGGCATTCGTTCACTGACTGGCAAATGATCACAGGTAGTGGTCATACTTTGATGATGGTATGATGGTGATGATGGTGATGATGATGGTGATGACAGTGATGATGAAGACGATAGTGGTGAAGGTGACAATGGTGATGGTGATGGTGATGATGGTGATAGTGATGGTGATGATAGGGATAGTGATATTGATGGTGATGGTGATGATGGTGATGATGGTGATGTGATGATGGTGATGATAGTGATGGTGATGATGATAGGGATAGTGATATTGATGGTGATGGTGATGATAGTGATGGTGATGATGGTGGTGATGGTGATGATAGTGATGGTGATGATGATAGTCATGGTGATGATGATGGTGATGGTGATGATGATAGGGATAGTGATATTGATGGTGATGGTGATGATGGTGGTGATAGTGATGACAGTGATGGTGATGGTGGTGATGGTGATGATAGTGATGGTGATGATGATGGTGATGGTGATGATAGGGATAGTGATATTGATGGTGATGGTGATGATAGTGATGGTGATGATGGTGGTGATGGTGATGATAGTGATGGTGATGATGGTGGTGATGGTGATGATAGTGATGGTGATGATGATGGTGATGGTGGTGATGGTGATGATGGTGATGATGGTGATGGTGATGATGATGGTGATGGTGGTGATGGTGATGATGGTGATGATAGTGATGGTGATGATGATGGTGATGGTGGTGATGGTGATGATGGTGATGATAGTGATGGTGATGACAGTGATGGTGATGGTGGTGATGGTGATGGTGATAGCGATGGTGATGATGATGATGGAGTTGGTGATGACAGTGATGACTGTGATGGTGATGATGATGGTGATCAATACGATGAAGTTAGTGAGAATGGACATTTTTTAGCAAGTGCATCCTATCCCCAGGAAAAATTTTACATTGCTTCCGACATTTCAAAAGCGCCAGCACTTTTTACTTTAGAATGTAAAGAGTTTTTTGCACTTACCCATGTTAATGTTATTTTGGGTGTGAATATTCTACTTGATGCCAAACATCACAGCAAAAACTGAAAACGCAGTCAAACATCGGAACGTGTGCCGACATCCAGATGCAGCGGTATTCTGCCCACAAAGTACAGGCGTATGTGGTGGTGATTTCTTCCAGCTTTCATTCTGTCGTTTGGCATTGCACTGACTCGGGCGCTATAATAATAGCTATCAAGAGGTATGAATGTGTACCAGACACTTGAAAAGAATTCAAAGAGAATGGCATATTGTTGCTGGAATCTGATACATTAAGGAAAATGCGGGCGGCGGCTGCTCCTGCATCGAGCTAAGCGGTCTGGAGGAAGGAGCGGCACGTCTGCTTGGCACAGTGTCTTCTCCGCACAGACGCTTAGGTGTGATGCAGGCTAAAAATAGCCGCGCTGGGCTTGGGCTGTCTGGGGAATAGCTGTTGGACTCTCAGCTGCTGCAGCTACACGATTCAATATGCTTTTGGGGAAGGTATTAGGCTGGGGTTTTGTTCTGCCAGCGTTTCTTCAAATGGTCTCTCCTGGAGAAAGCTGTGACCCCCATTCTTCCTTCCCAGGTAGGCAGAGGGCAAAGGGGGAGGGGCTCCCAGGAGACCTTGACTCTGAGCCACACAACTGCAAGGGGCACCTGCCTGAGAACCTGATTGCAGTTGTGCATCTGGGCACTCACACCAGAGAACCTGCACACACACACACACACATACACACACGCACACACACGTGTGTACACACTCACATGCAGGCACATGCAGGCACACACACGCACACATGCACACACGCAGGTACAGCATGCACACACACATGCATGCACACACACATGCACACAAACACACATGCACACACACATGCACACATGTATGCCTGCACACTCACGCACACAGAGGCACACACACAGACCTCTAGTTAAGTGAGAATTCCCAACTCATTTGTTCAAAGTACATAGAGAATTGGCAAATCTGTGATGGGCCTCAGTGATTTCTGCTTTTCCAAGAATATTTTCAACTGTCATGAATATTTTTTTTCAATATAATGTGTTTACAGAAAAACTTAAATAAAAAACCCTTTAAACTCTTGAAAGTAAGAACAAAATTCATGCACGACGACAAGGCACTGTAAGGAAGCCTTTGGCACGTGACGTAACCCTCTCGAGGCAGTCATCCCCCCACGTCCACTGCACCTGCACCGCAACCCCCAATCCGAAACCAGTCGCTCACAGCGGTGAGTGGCCCGCAGAGCCTGAGCGCGTAGACACAGAAGCTCCCTTCCTCAGCTCACGATCCACTGACTCCCCTGGGCTGGGGGACCCGGCCTCCACTCCCCTGGGCTGGGGAACCCGGCCTCCACTCCCCTGGGCTGCGGAACCAGGCCTCCACTCCCCTGGGCTGCGGAACCAGGCCTCCACTCCCCTGGGCTGGGGGACCCGGCCTCCACTCCCCTGGGCTGCGGAACCCGGCCTCCACTCCCCTGGGCTGGGGAACCCGGCCTCCACTCCCCTGGGCTGGGGAACCCGGCCTCCACTCCCCTGGGCTGCAGGAACCAGGCCTCCACTCCCCTGGGCTGCAGGAACCTGGCCTCCACTCCCCTGGGCTGGGGAACCCGGCCTCCACTCCCCTGGGCTGCGGAACCAGGCCTCCACTCCCCTGGGCTGCGGAACCAGGCCTCCACTCCCCTGGGCTGCGGAACCAGGCCTCCACTCCCCTGGGCTGCAGGAACCAGGCCTCCACTCCCCTGGGCTGGGGAACCCGGCCTCCACTCCCCTGGGCTGCAGGAACCAGGCCTCCATTCCCCTGGGCTGGGGGGACCCGGCCTCCACTCCCCTGGGCTGGGGACCAGGCCTCCACTCCCCTGGGCTGGGGGACCCGGCCTCCACTCCCCTGGGCTGCAGGAACCAGGCCTCCACTCCCCTGGGCTGGGGAATCCGGCCTCCACTCCCCTGGGCTGGGGACCCGGCCTCCACTCCTCTGGGCTGGGGACCAGGCCTCGCGGGCCAGCGGGGGGGCCCTGGAAGCCGTTGGCCACTGCCCACCGACCCCAAGCGGCCCTGCCTGCTGGGCTGGCCGTGGTTCATCTTCCCAGTGCTAGGACATAGCCTGGTGGGAAGTTCTTCTGTGAATCCTTTGAGCTTAAATCCCCTCGACGCAGGTCCCTGTGATTTTTGCTTAGCGGATTGATGAGCAGAGATGGGCCTCTCCTGCACTGTCGCGTGGACGGATTCATACAAGGCTGGGAGTGAACTTCAGTTCCCGTCAGGCTGAGCCTGAGCGAGAGGCCGTAGATGAGCCTCAGAGGTGGGACGGCCGGGATGCGGAGGGCGGCCTGGGGAGGCGGTGGACGCCAGGAGGGCCTCCGGGCGGAGCTGGGCCATCAGCGGGCACTGCGCTCCCTTCCTGCTCAGCCACTGCATGGAACAGCGCGTGTCATCGCCGGAGTCAGGGCTATCACTGGCAACAGACAGGGTGGGGTTCAGGCCCCAGCTGCTGGGACTGGGACCGTACTGTCTGTTCTCCCTGGCACAGCAGGGGCCCCAGAGCACCGGGAGTCTGGGAGATGCAGAGCCTCCTCCTCAGGGTGCCCACATGCCCAGCCCACCCACCACTTTGCTGAGGTCCCCTCCCACCTCCCTGGCACCCACTTTTGCAGGATCCTAAGGGGAAGTCGCCTTTGGGGGGGCTGCCTTCTGGTCTGAGCCAACACCCCTTGGTGCTTTGCAGATACCTAGCTCCCCTGGAAACCCCCCCAGGCCGGAGTAGATCTTTCCCTGGCCACCTTTCTGCCAGGGACCTCACCTCACGGCCGGTGCATTCCGTGGCCCAGCACGGGCCACATCTCTGGGCCACGGATCAACAAAGGCGCATTTCCAGTGCGGCCCCAGGGCCACCCAATGCAGACGCCTCCTGTCACTGCCGAGTCTGCGGGGCTCTGAGAGATGGAAGAAAGGAAGCTGGGCCTCGGCTTGGGACAGGTCAGACCAATGGTTGGGGCAGGACTGCTCTGGGACACAGGGACACACGAGGAAGGGCCGGGGGACAGCAGGCATAGCTTCTTGACTGTGCTCTCTCCTCAAGTCCTCCAGGTGGGGACGCCGGTGAGACCACCCCCACCTTGGTCCAGGTGGCTCCTAAAACAGGTTCCACCCCCCCACAAAGGTGAGCAGGGCCCCTCCTCTCCTAGGGGTCACCCCTTCCCTGCTGGCACGGTGATTGCTTCAGAGACAGGATTGTGGGCGACAGCATCCGGTCCCTGTAAGTGATCCCACGAACAGCCCGCGTCGGTGTCCCTCCTGTCATTGGGTCTGTTAACACAGGTAACCCTCCGTGTTAGTTTCCTGGGGGGGCCTTGACAGATGACCACAACCCCGGGCTGAAATCAGCAGAACGTATTCCCTCACAGTCCGGAGGCTGGGAGTCCCAAATCAAGGCGTCAGCAGGGCCGCGGTCCCTGTGAAGGCACGAGGGCAGGTCCTTGCTGCCTCTCCCAGCTCTGGGCGGGGGCCCCATCCCTCCAACCTCTGCCGCGTACTCACACAGCTTTCTTCTCCGCTCCATCTGGCTCCTTCTTGTACGGACGTGTGTGATTGCAGCTGGGGTCCACCGGGCAATCCAGGCTCAGCTCTTCATCTCAAGGTCCTCAACTTAATCACAGTTGCAAAGCCCTTTTTTCCCAAACACAGTACGCTCACAGCTCTGGGGGCGACTGCATGGACTTATGTTTTCAGGGGCCATGATCTAACGTACCGCACCTCCCAAACCTCCAAAGGACGGGTGTTTGTAGCATCATCACCACTTTAAAGAGGCCACTGAGGCACAGGCAGGGGACAAAATGAGCGCTGACCCCCACAGTTTGGGCTGGACCTGTGCCCTTGGCCTCTTGACCGCTGTGCGGTGGCCCTTCTCGGGGTGGTGCCTACTCCCAGCACTGCCTCTGGCCAGCACGAGGCTCAGGGGACACAGGATGACAGGCCCTGCCCGGAGGGCTCCAGGTAGACAGCACCTCCAAGACAGAGAGACAGACAGACAGCCCGTCTGCAGCACAGCTGGCCCAGGACCCTGGCCCTGACCCTCGTGGGGTCGGGAGAAGCACGCGTAGCTGAAGCATGAAGCCGGGAGGAAGAGATACACGTCCGGTCTTCATCCCAGTTTCTCGCACAGGGCGTCGGAAGCCCCCGGCGTTTCCTGAGTGATGGGGAGAGAGGTGCGTCTTTGGTACTTGCATAACCCCCTGCAGCCATACCTGAGTTTATGCCAGAAAGGTGACTCCAGGTGGGCCCCTAGGTAGCTTCAGGATCGAGGCTGGTGGCCAGAGGAACAGCCGTGGGATCTGAGGGGGAGAATTTCCAGCCCTGACCTCTGATCCCTGGAAAGAGGAGAAGGTTAGAGGTTGAGTCAGTCACCAAAGGACAATAATCGAATCAATCATGCCCACATAGGAAGCCTCCAGAACCCCCCTAAACGGTGGGGTGAGGAGAGCTTCCAGGTTGGGGCCACACCCAGATGTTGGGGTGGTGCCCCTGGAGGGGCGTGGAGCTCTGCACCTCCTCCATTGGGCTGTTCTTGGGCTGTGCCCTGTGTAAGCCAGGGCCAGTAAGTAAACCCTTTTTCTGAGTTCTGTGAGGTGTTCTAGCAAATTATCAGAACATGGGAGGAAAGCGTGGGAACCCCCAGTCTGTAGCCAGTTGGAGAGAGGTACAGACAGGACGAGTGGCTGGCATCTGAGCTGGGGCACTCTTGTGGGCTGGGCCCTTAACCCGAGGGGTCCGTGAGGGCTCTGGGGGTCAGTTCCAGAACTGACTTGAACTGTGGGGTCCCCGGCGGGTGTCAGAAGGCTGGAGAAATGGCCGGTGTGGGAACAGCCATGCATCTGGTGTCAGAAGTGTGCTGGTGTCGCCAGAAACAACACGGCAGCCCCGCCTCTGACACCTCCGTGCAGTGACCAGGTGCCATGGCCAACCTGTTCTCGTTCGGGAAGGAGAACTCACCCTGTGACCGCCCCCTCCCTGACCCTCCCACCCACCAGCGTCCCCAGGCCATCCTTGTGAGTTAATGGAGTCAGCCCGGGGCTCCATGGCAGCCAGAGGCAGGGCGGGCACAGGGTGACACTCCCCAAGACACTTTATTCATTAAACACACTCATTAAAAATCATCTTTGTGCCAGACCCTGTGCTGGGCACCGCTGGTGCAGACAGAGGGGCAGGACGTTTCTTCCAGTGGAGATTACACTCACCACTGAAGGGAGAAGGGACACTGAGTGCCTGCTATGGGCCCTGTCCTTGTGGGGTACGGGGGTGCAGGGGTGACTCAGGGAGACTCCATCCAGGGGAGACTCACTGAATGTCATAAATAAGCCTTACCTGGGCACACCATCGTCTGCCGGTTTAGATCCCCTCTTCTTCCTTTTCTGTCTCAATTTTTTTCCTTACTGTACAGAGTTTGCTTATTAATAGTCATGGGGAACATCACATATATTTACTGGGTTATACTCAAAGGACACTTCTACCAGTAGATGCTAGTGACTTTTAAGTTAAGCACAGTGTTCTGAAAAGGAAACTAATTTATCCACAGGGTCCCATTATAATATCCTGCCGGTTCTACCAAAAACCATGTAACATGTTACTGTTATGTATGAACTGATATTCGACAGTGATCTGATGATGATAATGATGATGGTGATGGTAGTGATGATGATAGTGATTGTAATGATGGTAGTAATGATGGTGATGATGGTGATGGTAGTGATGATGGTGATGGTGATGATGATGGCGATGTATGATGATGATGGTAGAGGGGTAATGGTGATGGTGATGGTGATGGTGGTGATGGTGATAGTGATTGTAATGATGGTGATGGTGATGGTGGTGATGATGGTAATAATGGTGAGGGTGATGACAATGATAATGGTGGTGATGATGATGGTGGTGACGATGATAGTGATGGTGATGATGGTAGTAATGATGGTGATGATGATGGTGGTGACGATGATAGTGATGGTGATGATGGTAGTAATGATGGTGATGGTGATAGTGATTGTAATGATGGTAGTGATGATGGTGATGGTGGTGATGGTGATGGTTTTGGTGATGATGATGATGGTAATAATGGTGAGGGTGATGACAATGATAATGGTGGTGATGATGATGGTGATGACGATGATGACAATGATTACAATGATGGTAGTGACGATGGTGATGGTGGTGATGGTAACCATAATAATACCAGAGATTTGTGCTTTTGTGCCTCTGTTAGCTTTTTGAAGATTTGTCTTTACCTCAGTTGCTCCTCTTATCCTTGGTGGGGGAAGGTGTCATTGTACGCACACTTCTGGTTCCTGACGTGTACGCTCTATGTCGTATTATCTCTGTCCTCACTTTGCCCAGTGGATGTGAGGATCCCATTTATAGGTAGTGAGAGACTTGGTTGGACAAAGAGTGTCAAGTGCAGGCGTAGCATCTAGAACACTGGTGCTGTAAATGGTAATGAGGTCTAGTCATTTCTATTATTGCTATTTATAACCATATGGAGGTTATCTCTCTTCTTTCCCAGCTCGTGGATTCTCTGCACTATGGCAAAGAAAACCTACAGCTCAGTAAATACTTACGGCTTCACGGAGCCGAACATTTTTCCTCTGCACCCTCAGAGATGCTATTCCTGTTCAGTCTGTCCTCCACGCCCAACCTCAGCACTCCTGGGCACTTCACAGCCTGGCAGGTGCACCCACTGTCACCCCTGACATAGAGGACAGGTGGCACCTGGAAGAACCCTCACAGCTACATATCCTGGCCTTCATCCTCCTCGGGTTGAGTCGGCAGCACCAAGCACAGCTGATTATCAAATGCTCAGCGGAGAGGATAAAAGGGGATTGTGCCTTTAAACAGCAACAATGCACCCAGAGAACAACACTATTATTACATCCTCCATTGGGATGTAACTACCCTTTAGTCAAGTGGCTGCTAATTGACTGTTTGATAAACAGTGCCCCTTGCGATTGTTACACGGGAGTCCCTCTGCTTGAGTTCGCATCTGGGCTTCCAGGCTAAATGAATGCTCGGCCTCCTTTCCACGTGTGTGGATAATGTGCATGTGTTTGAAGAGAGGAGATCAACATAAGCTGATTTTCCTTATGCGCTTTAGCCCACATTTCAGGGCCCAGCTAATCCCGCATCGAGTCCGGGAGGCTGAGTACGACGGGTCCTCTGGTGGGTGTGGGTCTGGGCACTGCGGCGCTTCTGGTCTCCTGATGGGCACAAAGGGGGTCCCCACCTCTGCCGCCATCAGAGATGGCTCAGGATACCTAGTGCGTATGCTCGACTGTCACCGTCACCCCAAGGTGGTGAAGGTTGGAGGCAGTTCAGAGTTCTACAGAAGTATTGATTGGAAAGAAACTCTTCTAACAATTCTCCTTGCCCTCCTCCTTGCTCTTCATCACCTCCATCTCCTCCTCCTCTTTCTCCTCCTTCTCCATCTTCCTCTTCATCACCTCCATCTCCTCCTCCTCCTGTTCCTCCTTCTCCATCTTCCTCTTCATCACCTCCATCTCCCCCTCCTCTTTCTCCTCCTTCTCCATCTTCCTCTTCATCATCACCTCCATCTCCTCCTCCTCCTGTTCCTCCTTCTCCATCTTCCTCTTCATCACCTCCATCTCCTCTTTCTCCTCCTTCTCCATCTTCCTCTTCATCACCTCCATCTCCCCCTCCTCTTTCTCCTCCTTCTCCATCTTCCTCTTCATCACCACCTCCATCTCCTCTTTCTCCTCCTTCTCCATCTTCCTCTTCATCACCTCCATCTCCCCCTCCTCTTTCTCTTCCTTCTCCATCTTCCTCTTCTTCATCACCTCCATCTCCTCCTCCTCTTTCTCCTCCTTCTCCATCTTCCTCTTCTTCATCACCTCCATCTCCCCCTCCTCTTTCTCCTCCTTCTCCATCTTCCTCTTCATCACCTCCATTTCCCCCTCCTCTTTCTCCTCCTTCTCCATCTTCCTCTTCATCATCACCTCCATCTCCTCCTCCTCTTTCTCCTCCTTCTCCATCTTCCTCTTCATCATCACCTCCATCTCCTCCTCCTGTTCCTCCTTCTCCATCTTCCTCTTCATCATCACCTCCATCTCCTCCTCCTGTTCCTCCTTCTCCATCTTCCTCTTCATCGTCACCTCCTCCTCCTCTTTCTCCTCCTTCTCCATCTTCCTCTTCATCATCACCTCCATCTCCTCCTCCTCTTTCTCCTCCTTCTCCATCTTCCTCTTCATCACCTCCATCTCCTCCTCCTCCTGTTCCTCCTTCTCCATCTTCCTCTTCATCGTCACCTCCTCCTCCTCTTTCTCCTCCTTCTCCATCTTCCTCTTCATCATCACCTCCATCTCCTCCTCCTCTTTCTCCTCCTTCTCCATCTTCCTCTTCATCACCTCCATCTCCTCCTCCTCCTGTTCCTCCTTCTCCATCTTCCTCTTCATCATCACCTCCATCTCCTCCTCCTCTTTCTCCTCCTTCTCCATCTTCCTCTTCTTCATCACCTCCATCTCTTCCTTCTGTTCCTCCTTCTCCATCTTCCTCTTCATCATCACCTCCATCTCCTCCTCCTGTTCCTCCTTCTTCCTCACCTTCTCCATTGCCTTTATCTACTCTCCCCCCCCCCTTCTTCATTACCTCCATCTCTTCATCCGTCTAGGATAACATCTAGGCCTTAGTTGTATTTCAGCTCCAGGCTCAGAAAAGCAGCAAAACCAGACAAGTGACTTGTGGCTGCCTCAGGACCAGCTGCGTTGACTAAAGATCCCAGCACCAGCCAATCAGTGGAGACCTCAACGCTGAAGGAGAACATCCGGAAAGCTGATGAGAATTCTGTTAAGACCCTCCCCTGAGACCCCCCTAAGATTCCCACCTGCAAAAGAGAGAGATAAATACCCTCAACACGAAGGACCCAGTGTGCGCTCTCCCCCAGGGGAGCATGCCTGTGCCCTTGCCTTTCCCCCCTTTTCCCTCCAAGGGACCCCAGGAGACTTGCAACCGGGGGAGCAATGGACAGCAGCAGCTCCTCCCGGGCGAACCCCCTGCACCTGTCTCCAAGGCCCCCTTTTCTCTGACTTCCAGGGAGCCAAGGCAGCCCAGTCTCTGCTGTTGCTTCTATGTCCTTCCTTTTTCTCTGTCCTAAGTGTGTTTTTGCTGCCGTCAATAATTCTTGCTCGCTTTTGTATGCTTTGTCTCTTGATTGAAATCTTTCCTTCAAGAAGACAAGAGCTCAAGTCTCGTTGACTCGCCATTAACAGAAATGTCAGGGGAAGAGGGGATTCTGCCTAAAGCAAGATAACAGGGCCTTGTTGGAGGCAGGGCCAGCGTGGTCAGACGTCACCCGGGCAGGTGCGGCATGAAGAATTTGCTCAGACATTGAGGATGGTCGCATATTAAGGGTGGAGGGTCCAGGCTAACCTGACTTAGCAGAATCCCTTCTAAAATAAGACAACACAGAGCTGACACAGGGGCCCACCTGTCAGGGCCTCCTGGAGAAGACAGTCCAGAGGAGCCTGACCGAGCTTGGGCACAGAGACCCTGTGAGGCACGGGGTGCTGTGGGCTTGTGTGGGCGCCTCATGCCTGGGGCAGGGGAGGCAGCTGGACGGCCGAGCCGGAGGATGTGGGGTGCTTAGCCTTGAATAGGGGGTGTAGGCCACGTGACCTCCAGGACGGCGTTCCAGCAGAAACTTCAGGATTCTGAACTGAGATGGAAGACTGACTGAGCCCCAAACACGCTCGGAAATTCTGCCAGCGGCTTCGCCACCGATTTTCTCCTCGTCGAACCTCCCAGCGCAATGCAAATGGGCTCATAACACTGGTTATTGGTAAAATCGAATTTAATTTCACTGTCTGATGACAAAGGGGGCTCTGCAATCTCCACTGGCTTGATTAAACAGACGGTCATGTCAAGTGTCTTTGAACAGTATGTTTTCAGGTGCTTGCAGGGGCCGCTCTCAGCTGAGAGTCTCGGGTTTGGATGCAGATTGCTGCACTCCATGGTCCACGTTCCACGGTCCACACTCCACAGTCCATACTTCATGGTCCACAGTCCACATTCCACAGTCCATGCTCCATGGTCCACGCTCCATGGTCTATGTTCCACGGTCCATGCTCCACAGTCCATACTTCATGGTCCACAGTCCACGTTCCACAGTCCATGTTCCATGGTCCACAGTCCACGGTCCATGCTCCACGGTCCACGCTCCACGGTCCACGCTCCACAGTCCACGTCCGGACCCCAGGAGCGCTGCAGCAGGCAAGCCCCTTCTGCTTTCTCAGTGGCAGTTTCCTCACTGGAAGAAATCAGGCAAATCAGACCTGGCTGCTCGCAGGCCCCCTTCGAGTCGTACACGACGGCAATGCCTGGACGTGGATGAGCGGGGTCACCGTGTAGTGTGCACGTCGGAGGAAGCCACAGTGCATGTAGAAACTGCAGGGCAGTGGTGGCCAACCATTCCCCTGTGCACGGGGACATCTGCACCCTGAACTTGTCTCCTTCTGTGTCCTGCCTCCCAGGAACACAAAAATTACTGGGGGGGGGTGGTCTTCAGGGCTATTTAAAGGCCTGTCCATGTGAGAATAAACTTTGAGAATGATGTTTGCAGAATCGCTAATTTAATGAGTACACACCTACATTCAAGTCAACGTGTCTAACTTGAACCTTTCTGTTTTCCTCCGCGTCAAGGCAGTCAGGGTGGAGGGGAGATTCATCCTGAGACCCTCAGCTGTCGTCCACAGCTAGGGGCCCTGGGCAGACCAGCCCCGCCCCCGGCTCTCTCCCTCCCCCCTCCCCCCACATTGGGTGTATTCTTTCTATTATTTCTATATTGTTGTGATTGCTGTCATTTGCTCTGTCATCTGGTCACAATTCCTACACGTATTTTGGCCTTAAAACTGTAGTGAAATGAAGCCAATGGTCACACTGTCCCTTTGCTGTGGTTTCTCTCCTTTCCCACCAGAACCACATTCCTTGAATCTTGGATATTCCAAACTGTGTGTCTCTTTCTGTGATATCTGAACGCCGGCCTGGCTGAGAAAACAGAATGTCTTCGAAGATTGGACAGGCCCGGTTCTTTATGTCCCAGAATCGGATAATTCCAGGACACGGAGCCAGCGAGCAATGTCCCCTCACACGAACCTCGGCACGTTTTCTGCCAGCTCGAGGAGTCGGCGGTGATTATCACACGCTGGTGATGTCCCCCGGCCCTTCCGAGGCGTGATGGCTCCGAGTCTCCTGTCCCTGGAGTGCGGTGACGCCGTGCTCTTTAGAATCGGGTTTTGTTTCATTTTGTAAACATTTTGCTGAAGGGTATCTGCACACTCCTTCTCTTTGGTGTGGTGCTGGTGTTCCCAGACACCAATTACGCGCCCGTCAGAACTGGATGATTTATTCCGTCACTTCCTCTCTAAAAACCTGAACCGGCTTCGCTCAGGCGGCTTTCATCCTGTTTGCACAGCTGTGCGTGCCCCCTTCGCAGGGGCGAGTAGAAGCACCCCTTCCGAAGTGGCGCTCACGCTGGTGGGGCAGGATTTCTGGGCCCCCCGACCCCCCGCTGCTGCCCTGCCCCCTCCGTGCGCTCCGCGGCCTCCCAGCTCAGAGCCAGGCCCGAGTCCCGGCTGTCTCGGGGCGCCCGGAGATCCAGGAGCCCCCCAGGACAGCCCTCCAAAGCCTTCTGCTCTCCCTGCCCCCTTTCTCCTTCGACTCTCTGTCTTTATGACCCACTCAGATCTCTCTGTGGTCACTGCTTATAGTTATATGAGGTGGGTGCTGTCATCAGGGGACTCACTGTCCTGATTCCCTGGGTCTCTCCTGGTTTGTACACAGAAAACCTCCCGTCCCGGCGTGGCCCTCAGTGCTGGGCAAACAGGCTGGTCGGCCGGGCTGCGGGCAGCGGGTCTGCGGGTCCACAGGGAAGGACCCCGTGTGAGAGGTGTGGTTTGGGGGCGCACGGGCAGGGACGGGGCCCCTCGGGTGTCTGAGCCTCTGGTCCCCTCCACCTGCTTCTCCCCTCCCCTCGGGCTCCATGAGCCATATCTGGTTTTTTATTTTTTCTGTAGAAATAGAGTTCACGGCGGCAGCTTCCTTGCTAAATTAACAGCGTCCATATGGTTTCCGCACTGAAAATATACCGGTTCCTACAACTCCAGAAGACATTTTTCTTAAGATTTTGATATTTACTATGGCTTAAAAAAATTTTTTTTTGTAACGTGAGCCGTACGAGTCCCCCCGCCCCCAGGAAGCGCCTGCATCCGAGGCCGCGGGAGCGCCACTCAGTGTCTCCGCTGTTCCGGCCTCTGAACCTCCCCGTCTTCTAGGGGTTCAAACCCAGAGTGGGGAGCACCTTACTCTTCTGCTATTTTTATATGCAAGGGGGGTCGGGGAGAAAACGGCGGCCTGGATGCAGGCTTTGGTGGCGTGGCGTCCGGGTGACACGGGTGAGCGGACGGCCGCCTTGTAGGTAGCGCGGTGATGGTGAGCCTGACGCCGAGGGTGCTGAAGTGACAGAGGTCAAGCGCAGCACGGACCCTTGAGCTGTGCTTTTCCTCGTGGAAGCTGCCAGAACGACCGTGTCTGAGAGTGCCCGCAGCTGCGTGCTGAACGTCCTCCTCGGCCGCCGGACAAAACCAAACGCCTGGAGAAAGCCACCGAGATGGGGTGCGGGGACTGGCCGGGAGCGGACGGCAGCAGGGCCGACCTCTGCGGAGGTCACAGCCGAGCGCGCTCCCCCCGTTCATCACGGGGCGCGGAGGGCTCCTGTTATCTTGGGGGCCCTAATGTGGCTTAATTATGAAAAGGGATTAACCTGCGGCGGGAGCCCCATCTCCCCGCGCTGACGAGCAGGCGGCCGCACCTGCCCTTCATAAATCAACAGGCGAGGGGTTCAGTGTGATCGCCTGGCTGAGTGCGGCTCACGGCTCATGAAATCATAAAATCCATGATTGACTAGAGGAATGTTTGCAAAGGTTAATTAGTTTGTTTTTCTTCTGTGTTCAGCTGTGCGGACCGTGGACTCGGGGAGAAACACCAGCCACCTGACACGGCTCTCTGAGGACCTCTGTTCTGACACGTCCGTGGCCCCCGTGGCCCCAAACACGGATTCCGGGGTCACCACGTGTGGGCAAGGTGTCCCCAGAGGCAGAGAGACCCCCTCGGCCCCCGCAGGCCCCGGACTCAATGTCCTGCCCCTTTTAAAGGGTGGGCCTTGACCCCTCTTCTGTAACGCGTCCCCTAGTTACGGGGGTGGGTGGTAAATGAATGAGTCTCACGCTGCCACGGGCCACAGCACCGGGGCCATCAGACCGCCATCTGGCTCTCGTCCTTGCTGCTAGCCTGCATTTGGGTCCCTGCCACGTGTGGGTGCCCTGTGGGAGGGAGGCCGTGTTGCCATGAGCCATGAAGGCTGAGTCTGCAGAAAGGCCCCTGCTCTGTGTCCCCATGGGGACCTCAAGTGAGCAGCTGCCTGTCCTGCAGAGCTAGCTGACTAACTAAAGGACATCTTCAGCGTGAGTCCCCGACAAGCAGCAGATAGGTGTTCAGTGTGAGGTGTTCTGTAGCTGAACGGCCGGGGTGGTGGTGTTAGGGCTGTGTTCAGGCCGGTGACAGGCTGGTGGGAGAAGTCACGGTTGAGAGAAGGGAGAAGGAGAGGACATCTGTGTTGTCTGTCCCCCCAGGCAGGGGAAGGGCCGAGTCCCCTTCCCCTGGGCAACAGGAGATGGCGAGCCACCTTTTCTCAGAAGGGGTCGGATTTTAAGTCACCCGGATGCCGGGGTTGGTGGCCTTGAGGAGTGTCAGTTTGTGGGTTCTTCAGGAGACAGCCGGCCGGTGCGGTTCTTAGCATCTCTTCTCGAGCCCGTACGATGTGCGTGGGAGTGAAGAGAAAGGGAATTCCACCCAAAAGGATCGCAAAAAATTCTAAAGAAGAAGAAGGGCAATTTCTCTTCTAAAGACGGCAGGGAAAGGGCCCCGCCCTGGTCTGTTTTCCTGGGTGTGAACCCGGACACCAGATGGGCCCAGGCCGCCATACTCCTTCCTGCCCCTCTCGGTTGGGAGGCGCAGACGCCAGCCAGCTCGGCATGTAACGACCAGGTGCGTCTCCTCAACGGTGGGAAAAATCATAAAACCAAAAACACACCCCCCCAAACCTGTTTTCGTCCTTACAGTGGGCGGCCACAGCTCACCCACGCCAGTCTCAGGACACATTCCTCCCCTCCTTGCAGAAGCTCCTTAAAGGTAAGCGATGCTTCTCAGGAATATAAACACGTGAAGATTCTCCTTGTGGCCAGTGTCACGTATCTGATTACTACCAGAGGCGTTTCCGTGTTTCTTTGCGAACTCCTCGTTTTCCTTCCCGGAGGACCAGACCACCCTCCGCATTCGTCGGCCGTGTGGGTCCTTATTTGCTTCTCTTGTTGGATGTTGGGGACGCTGGCTGTTTACATATTGTTACGGTGCCTTTATTTTTGCTGTGTTCCCCCTGTGGATTCTGCTTATGTTAATGTGCAGCAACATTTGTTTTGAAATCTTTATGCGGAGACACTTCTGTGCGTTTCATTGTTCGTCAGCTCTTAAAGATCTGGCTTACTCCGAGAGGGTGATCTCCTACACTGCGTTCCGGGCTACATTTCATGACGTTTTTGCATTTTGATTTTGTCCTGCTACACTCCCGAAACCATCTCCATTTACTTTGGAAGGGGCCGTGGGAAGGGGCTGGACTCCGCTGGTTTCCGAATTCCCGCACAGCAGAGTCTCGCGCCTGTCCCTGGAGGGTCTGCCTCCGTGTCTGCGCCGGCCCTGGGCAGGTGCTTCCACCGTTTGGATAAGGATAAACCTCGTCTTTGACATGGACATCTCCTTCCCATTGGCCTCCTTTCCGGCAGCCTGTGTTGGTGTTCTTAGCTATTTACTTTTCTGGGTAAATCTCAGAATCTTTTTGTCAAGTGGCGGAGACATTCTCTTGGGAATTTGATTGCAATTACACCGAGTGCCTCGTGGAACCGGGGAGAACTGAGCAGAAGCGTCTGGAAGCTTCTCCGCAGTGTCCTCCACGCTGGGCTGGGCTGCCAGGGGGTTGCTGGGGACGAGCACGCCTGTTCTGCCCGCCTCTGGGACCAGCCGGGCCCTCTCGCGGCAGGTCCAGCGTGTGTACTGCTGAGGCTCGGCCTCCAGCACCTGGGGGCAGGTGCTCTCCTGCGGCGCCCCCCGGCAGCCCCCTCTCGTCCCCCGGATTTGGAGCCTGAGTGAGCAGGTGGCCTGAGGTCATCTTCTCATAAAAGGGGTGGGGGCCGCCTCAGAGCTTTGTGTCTTAGGAGGTCATCCCAGCTGCACTCCTGGTGGGGAGATAGTAACCCATGGCAACCGGCGGAGGAAGTAGGGAGGAGGTCTTCTAAATCGCAAGGCCCCCTGGCTGGTGGCAAGGTCACCAGGACCCGGCCCCGGCCTGTCTGTCTCTGAGAACGTGTCTCACTCACTGAGGCACAGGCCGGGCCCTGGTGGCCCCTGGAGCTGGGCCAGCAGGAGTGGCAGCTGACGCGGCAGAAAACCCTGTGGGTGCAAGCTGGCCAGCTCCACGGGGGGGGGGGGACTGCTCCCCACCAATGGCAGGGCTCACTTCCTCTGGCTTTGATGCTCTGTGTCCACACCCCAGCGGGTGGTCCCCACAGCCAGTTAACGCCTGGGCAAGTTTTACAGCAGGTGACACCTGGCCAGGCCCCACTCTGCCCGGACCCCCTTCCCTGCCGTGCCTCGGTTTCCTCACCCGAGACCTGGCGAGCGCTTGGGCCCAGCAAGCCGCAGCCCTGACCTTCTGGGAGCGTCTGGTGCTGCTGATAAGGCCTCATCACGTGGAAGGGCATTTCTGTCTTCCAGAGAGACGGACCAGCACGGCTTCAAAACCCGATCTCCGTCGCCCACCCTCGGCCCCTTCCCGAGGGGCCTTTGAAACCCCAGAGCTTTGAAGAAGAAAGCGCTCGTCTCTCCTGGAGAGGACTCCTAATCGGGTCACAGACATCTTCCCGGGCCATTCTGACACCTTTTGATCGCCTCGGTGACGCTAAGTATCCAGCCCAGGGATCCTTCTGGCTTTTATTGACTTGGCTTCTGTTCATTTTGAAGGAGGCATCGGCTCGGGCGTGGGGGTGGGGGTGCTTTCCTGGGACCAGATGGAGGTAACTGGGAAGCCTCCTGTGCTGATAAGCTCACAGCTCAAAATTGGCTCCTGTCCCCTGCAGTCACCAGTCATCAAGATGTAAATTTGACAGAAAAGAACCACAGGTGTCTCGGCAGCTGGAAGTCAGTGTGCATCGAGATGGGCATAGATGCCCTCCTGGGTATGGGGCGCCAGGCTGCAGGCTGAGGGACAGGCACACCGCCCTCCAGTGTCTGAACTGTCATCACTCACCCAATGGAGATGCCGGACTCCCGGCTCCTCTCCTCAGTCACCTGCTGGGCAGGTGCCCACCTGTCCACTGTTCCCAGGGCTGGCCCTGCCAGGGACCGTGTGCTGGCGCGCTGAGGCCCCTTCCAGGGCAGGAGGGGAGGAGGCGCCCAGTCGGCCCACGGCCCTGAGAGCCTCGGTTGTCCGCTGGCCTCTGCGGTCCGCACCCACGCAGACCAGCCTCCCTTTGCAGGCAGCTCCCCGAACAACCAGGAGCGATGCACGACGTCGCCCCATCGCTCGGGCCTCCGCGGCTTCCTGACCAACAACCCTGCTTCTGACGGCAGAGTCTTCGCTTGGTCTGAATTCCACAACCTTAGTATGCTTTCCTTGTGCGCTGGGACCGGGAGTCCGGGTGTTCAAAGGTGTCTGTGAACCCCTTCGCAGCGTAGGAAGTGCCGTCCGTCCGAGACCTGAGAGCGGGGGAGGCAGCTGGGGTCACCCAGCCCACTCGTGCACCTGATCGGGCACTGAGGCCCACGGTGGGGGCGTGGCCTGCCTACGTGATCACCGTGGTCACGCGAGATCTAGAGGCTCAGCTGGGACCTACATAAATAAGAGCCACGCAAGGCCTTCTGAGCTTTCATGACGTCACTGTTCATTCATTCATTCATTCATTCATTCATTCATTCATCATTCATTCAGCAGCGGCCTAGGAGGGTTCTGCTGCCCCCATGACTGAATGGGGCCCAACGGGAAGGCACGAAACCATATTCTTTTCCATCCAGGTTGCAGGGAGGGCGACTGAAGGTCACAGAGCTGGAAGGCATGGCTGGCTTGAGGGCCTGTGACAAATGGGTCTGTGGGCTCCCGTCTTGGGAGGTGGGAACACGGGTGAGGTCAGTGAGGCTGGCGTGATGGTCAGATGGACAAAGGAAGCTGGACCCAGGCGCCTTCGAAGCAGACCCCTGAGGAGGCGCAGGGTGTCCGTGGGGTGGAACGGACTGGGAGGAATGGCTTTGAGAGCAAAGCGCGGTCTTTAGAAGTGGAGACGGAGCCTCGTTCGAACACAGACCGAGCAGTCGTCCAAGGGGACCTCACTGGGCAGGAGCTGGCAGGATGAGTCCAAGGAGAGCCCGAGCCACGGAGGTGTGCAGGCCGAGCAGGGCGGGCTGACAGCAGGTCACTCACTACGGACCGGACCGCTGCTGTCCGGAGGGCGAGGAAGCCCCGACCTGAGATGTCACCTTCCGCAGCGACAGGAGGCATCCCACCTCCCCGGCAAGGACGCGCAGGTTAAAGAGTGGCGTCGGAGCCGGGGCCCGGTCCCTAGTGACGAGCAGGGCAGACAGGTGCCTCCTTGAAGCATCGAGTCAGGCGTGCTCTCTGGGCAGCTAGACAACATCCGGGGTGGGGTTGGAAGTTGTCCTTTGGCTTTGCGACCCCGCGGTCACCCCGCTCGCCCACGGCCTGGCTGTCGGCCAGTCCTCGGAAGGCCTTTGCCGTCCACGCCCCCTCCAGCCCACGCCCTCTGCCCTCTGAGCTCAGGACAGCACTGTCTGCACACGGGAGAATGGGTCGCCTCCTCCTGTCCACCTTCGTTCTCCGCCCCGGGGGAGGCCCTGCCCGGTGAGGGAGCCCGGCCCGACTCCTTCCCGTGAGGCGTGGCCCCGCACTGGGCTGGCTGCGGACCTACGAGGGCTGCAGGTGGCCATGCCGGCTGCGGGGACAGGTGCAGGGCTCTCGTCTGGCTGCATCTCCCAGCCAGCAGGGCGCGCCCTGGGGCTGGTTCTCGGGAGCATGGTGGGGTTCCGGTGGGGGGGGGATGTCTGGGGCCCTGGCCCAGGAGGTAGGGCCCCAGCTTTTCTCAGGGAGCCTGTTCCTGCAGAGTCCCGGCCAGGCTCCACCCTTCACAGGCGCGTGGCACAGTGCGTGGACTTCGTGTCCCAGACACAGCCTTAAAGCACCACGCTGGCTGCTTCCACACGTGGTCGACGGGCGTCACACGCTCCTGGGCGGCACCTCCGGTCCCTTGCTAGTGAACAGAGTGGACATCCCACTGGGCGTAAGGAGCCATCTCCTCAGTCGGAGGGTTTCCTAGGCCCCCAAGGCTTCTGAGCCCTCCTGACTGCTCAGCGGGGCCCCCCTTCGATTATCTAAAAAAAAAAAAATCCTCGCCTGAGGATATTTATCCAGTTATTTTCAGACAGAGTGGGAGAGAGAGAGACAGAGAGAAAGAGAAACGTCCACGTGAGAGAGACACATCGACTGGCTGCCTCCCGCACGACCCGACCAGGGCCGGGGACAAACTGCAACCGAGGCATGTGCCCTTGACCGGAATTGAACCCGTGACTCTTCGGTCCCCAGGTTGACGCTTTAACCGCTGAGCCGAACCACGCAGGGCTCCCCCTTCAATTCTTAAAGCCCCAGGAGTCCCTGACCACCCACATCAAACCTCTGCCCCAGTCTCCCTCCTCTTCCAGCCTCAGCTGCCCCCAAGGAAGCGTGTGGTCCTCGGGGCCAGCTGCCCTTGCACTCCCCGTTCCTCCTCCCCCAAGGCCCCTGAGCCCTGAGCAAGGCTCTGCCGCCTCTGAGCCGCACGCTTGTCCCCAGACTCTTCCTAAAAGGACCAGGGCTGTGGGGTTTGCTCCCTGAGGGCCATCTGCTGCTTGGAACACAGGCTCCCGAGTCATCTCCTTCACGGAGTCCCTCTCCCCACAGCCGAGCTCGTCACCCAGGGAGAGAGGGCTCTGCTGAGCGTCCACCGCCCCGAGTTACCCCCGACAGCCCTGCCCAGGTCCTCTCAGGCCGGCGGGGGAGGGGTTGGGGCCATGCCGTGTCGAGCACCCCAGGCTGTTCACACCAGCGGACGATCCCCGCCTCTTCTTGGGGTGTTTCTGGGGCTGACTCGACCTGTGTGGTCGTTCGCTCATTTCACGCTTGGAACCTGATGTGAGCCAGGGGCCGGGCTTTCGGAGGAGGAGAAAATCCTCAGAGCGTCTGGCTGAATCCTCGCAGGGTCCTGCAGGGTCCTGTCCAACCCCACGCACTGGTGGGTCAGGGGGAGGAGGAGTGTGGCAGAGGCGGGGGCTGCCCCGGCGGCCGTCGCCTCCGGACTCACTCCCTGTGCCTGGCCCCTGCTATCTCCTCCACAAAATCCGATGACTGGGTGACTGAACTCAGGGCACCGGGCTCTGAACATCCCTCCGCCGGGCACGCCCAGAGCCATGCGGGCAGCGCACCACCAGGGGGCCCTGGCAGAGCGACATGCCATTCCCAGGGACCGGCACCAGACAGGCAGGAAGTCCCCACACCACTTAAGGAAAGGGGCTGGGCACAGGCTCCCGGGCAGGCCCCTCCGCGGGCAGCCGCCCCTGAGCCCTGCCCCGATTCTCCAGGGGCGGCTCTGTGGGAACAGGCAGGAGGAGGGCAGGGCACTCCCAGCCTCTGGGGGCAGCTGAGCTGAGCTACGCCTGCCCACTGCCCTCCAGCCGCAGCCCCGTGGTACAGGCTGTCCTGGTCCCCGGTCCGGATTGGGAGGGGGGAGCCTCCCTCTGTGGAAGGAAGGTGACCAGCCCCGAGTGCCCTGCTCTCTGAATCACAGGTTTTCTCTGGGGCTGTGCCAGCCCTGCCGGGGCCCTCTGTGCACTCGCTGGGATCACAGTTTAAGGACTTATTCCCCCACAATGACCCCAGCCCCCGCCAGCTTCTGGGCTCCATGCAGGGACCCTGAACCGAAGGCTGGGCTTGCCTGCTCCGCCCCAGGGAGGGCGCTCTGGGGCTCGGGGCAAGGCCAGGTCCTGCTCCCTGTGGCCCTTCTGAGCAGACAGGTCTATAGTTCCTGTCATCTTATGGAAAAGATGCTCTTTCTCTGTCTGCAAACTCGTGCCCATGAATTGTTTAAAGTATGCTGAGATATTCAAGCAGAGGGTACCCCCAGGGAAAACAGTCCCCAGTCTTGCCCTGAACCCAGCAGTGGGCATGGTCTCTCCTCTGGGCCTCTGATCTCCAGTGAGGAAGTAGGGGTGGGTGGCACCAGATGGCCGGCAGGGTCTCTGTCCTTGACAGACATTAGCCATCAATCAGGTACCTGCCTCCCCGGAGCGGTCTGTGCCTGCAGGGTCCTCGGCACGACCCCTGGAACTTTGGACACCTGCACTGGGGGCTCTCCCCAGGCCTGGGCTCAAGTTCCCAAGAACACTTCTGGGTGTCCAGGTCTCGAGGTGGGCTCTGGGGCTTCCAGACACACATCCTGCAGGTGTTCTGATTGTTCTTCCTCCCTGGTGAGGTTTGGAAAGGAATAAAGAAAGGAGACGGGATGACAGGGATAAAGGGGCAGCAGCCAGGGCGCTGTTTCTGGAGAGTCCCAATGGCCTGCAGGCACAGCCTTCCTTTTAATCGTCACTAAAGGGATTCTGCAATTTCCTCTCCACCTGGAGTGCTGTGACTAGCCCGGCGTAATGAAGGTGCATTCCAAAGGGACAGATAGAGCACAGGTTGGCCTGGACAGTCTGTCCCCAAGAATCCCATTTGCACTGTCTTATCAGGAGGCAGGGAGACCAAGCCAGCCCTGGGATTGGAGTAATTAAAATATCTTTAATTGGAAGATTCCATCATGCCCTCTGCACCATGGAGCTGGGGTTCCATCATGCCCTCTGCACAGTGGAGCTGGGGTTCCATCATGCCCTCTGCACAGTGGAGCTGGGATTCCATCATGCCCTCTGCACAGTGGAGCTGGGATTCCATCATGCCCTCTGCACCGTGGAGCTGGGATCCCATCATGCCCTCTGCACCGTGGAGCTGGGATTCCATCATGCCCTCTGCACCGTGGAGCTGGGATTCCGTCATGCCCTCTGCACAGTGGAGCTGGGATTCCGTCATGCCCTCTGCACCATGGAGCTGGGACTCCGTCATGCCCTCTGCACAGTGAGCTGGGATTCCATCATGCCCTCTGCACAGTGAGCTGGGATTCCATCATGCCCTCTGCACAGTGGAGCTGGAACATTCCATCATGCCCTCTGCACAGTGGAGCTGGGATTCCGTCATGCCCTCTGCACCGTGGAGCTGGAACATTCCATCATGCCCTCTGCACAGTGAGCTGGGATTCCATCATGCCCTCTGCACAGTGGAGCTGGAACATTCCATCATGCCCTCTGCACAGTGGAGCTGGGATTCCATCATGCCCTCTGCACAGTGGAGCTGGGATTCCGTCATGCCCTCTGCACAGTGGAGTGTAATTACCAATCTACTCCTCGCACCCCTTTGGGAGCCATTGAGAAGATCAGAACCTTCTCAGTTGGGAGAGGGTTTTCAAAATAGAGCTTGCAGTGTCTTGACTACACTCCTGAGTCCAAGGGGATAGTCCTGAAATGTGAGGGCAAGAGAGTAACCCTGGTGATTTCTCAGGCCAGCACTTGAATAAACAGAGTCCAGTGGGGAAGGAGGGACAGGAGGTGGACGTGCTGTGAAGGTGGAGACGCACAGACCTCCTGACGGGGAGCAGAGTTTGTAAAGACTATGAATTTTTTACTGCTTTTACAAGAAATGACCACAAGTATGGTGGTTTAAAACAATCCAGATTTCCTCTCTTAGAGTTTTGAAGGTGAAAGTCCATAACGGCCGGGCAGTGCCCATTCCCTCTGGGTGCTGTGGGCAGCATGCATTTCCTGCTCTTATGCTCATGCCTTCCTCCTTCACCTGGACAGTCCTCATCTCCTCCCGTCTCAGACCCTTAGCGCATCTGCAGAGGCCCCTTTGACACGTAAGTTCCCATCCATGGGTTCTGAACATCAGAACATGAACATCTGTGGGGTGGCGGTCGCAGCTCTGCCAAGGAGGAGCCAGCTGTTAACAAGTCAGAGTCCTTGGTAATAACCGATCCCATGTCTGTTCTATGGCTGGTGGACACTTGGGCTGTTTCCAGCGTCTGGCTATTCGCATGCTGCCCTAGGATGCACATGTGTTTGGGTGAACGGGTACCCAAAGAGAAACATTTCTGCAGGGTGCACACCCCAGAGTTGGATTCCTGGGTGTAAAGGAGTGCATTTGTTCGTTTTGTCAGTAATGTCATACAACTTTCTGAAGTTATGGTCCAATTGCCACTCCCACCAGCAGCGTCTGAGAATGTCTGCTGTTTCACCTCTCATTAACACTGGCTAAGGTCGCTTTTGACACTTACAGCATTTATGTAAGAACGTAGTTGTACTTTTTGTGGTTTTAAAGTGCATTTACTTGATGACTAATAAAACTGGACACCTCTTCATATTTGCTGGCCACTTGGATATTTTACGAAGTATCCGTTCCGTGGGCCTTTTGCCCACGTTTGATTGTCTTCTGTTTAGACAACAGTAAGAGTCGCTCTGGTCAGTGTGGCTCAGCTAGTTGGAGCATTATTTCATACACTAAACGGTGGTGAGTTTGATTCCTGGTCATGGCACATACCCAGGTTGCTGGTTCGATGCCTGGTTGGGGCATGTGCAGGAGGCAGCCAATCAATGTTTCTCTCACATCAATGTTTCTCTCTCACATCAATGTTTCTCTCTCACATCAATGTTTCTCTCTCACATCAATGTTTCTCTCTCACGTTAGTGCTTTTCTCTCTCTGTCACTCTCTTCATCTCTCTAAAAATCAATAAAACAGAAGGTGGTAAGAGTTGTTTTTATATATTAGCCATACAGATTGCAAATGTTTCCTCCTTGTCTGTAGCTTCTCATTTATACTCTTCTAGTTATCCTTTGGGTGAAAGAAGCTCTTAATTTCATGTTTAGAAATCCTTAATTTTGCCCAACCGGTGTCACTCAGTAGTTGAGCATTGACCCATGCACCAAGAGGTCACCAGTTTGATTCCCGGTCCGGGCACATGCCCAGGTTGTGGGCCAAAACCCCAGTGGGGAGTGTGCAAGAGGCAGTCAATCGATGTGCTTGTTCATCGATGTTTCTATCTCTCTCTCCCTCTCCCTTCCTCTCTCTCTAAAATCAATAAAGGAAAAAAAATATTCCTTAATTTTAATAAGGTCCATTTTACTTATCTCTACAGTTAGCATTTTTGGGTCCTGTTTGTAACCCTAATTTTAATTTATACCAATTTATAATCAATAACAGAAATCTCTGCTCCTATGCAGCTCTGTCTCCACCCCTTTCAGCTACTGATCCCACAAAATGACCTCTTTGTACATTGTATGTCCCAAACATAGACTAATTATTGTTTCCAATGCATTATTCTCTTAAATCACGTAGAAAACAAAAAATCGGCGTTACAAACCAAAGTTACAGTACAATTAGTTTTTATACTGCCCGTGTATTTACTTCCCCGAGAGCTTTATTTCTCCATACGGCTTGCTACCTCGTTTTCTTTCATATCATGTACAGGACTCCCCTGGGCTTCTGGAAGCTCATGTCCAATGGCAACAAACTCCCTCAGCGTTTGCTTCCGTGGGACTGTCTTAATTTCTCCTTCATTCTTTTTTTTTTTTTAAATCCTCACCTGAGGATATTTTTTCCATTGATTTTTAGAGAGAGTGGAAAGGAGGGAGGATGGGTTGGGGGGGGGGAGAGAGAGATGTGAGAGAGAAACATTGATTGGTTTCCTCCTGCATGTGCCCGCATCAGGGCCGGGGATTGAACCTGTAACCTAGGTATGTGCCCTTGACTGGGAATCTAACCCGTGGCCCTTCCGTGTGTGGGCTGATGCTCTAACCACTGAACTTACCAGCCAGGGCAATTTCTACCTCACTTTTGAAGGACAGTTTTGCCAGATGTAGGATTCTTGGTTGACAGTGTTTTCCTTTAGTGCTTGGAATATATGAGCCCTCTGCCTTCTGCTCAGATTGTTCTGTGTTTCTGTGGAATTAACTCTGGTATCATTATGACATGTCTCTCTTCTCTAGGAACGCTTCTCATTTTGAATTCTACTTTGTCTTATAACTAAATCAGCTTTCTATTAATTAGTGTTTGCGTGGTCAATCTTTCCTCAACATTTTAAGTTCAACTTATAGCTGTCTTTACCTTTAGCGTCTTTCTTTTTTTTAAAAAAATGTTTTTATTGATTTTTTAGAGAGAGAGGAAGGGAGAGAGTGATAGAAACATCGATGTGAGAGAGAAACATTGATCGGCTGCCTCCTGCACGCCCCCTACTGGGGATCGAGCCCGAAACCCGGGCATGTGCCCTGACCAGGAATTGAACCAGGACCTCTCAGTCCGTGGGCGATGCTCAATCCACTGAGCCACACCAGCTGGGCCATATGTCTTTCTTAAGCGGCATATGTTAGAGTTTGGTCTCATCATTTTCTGACAACTCTGTTTTTTATTTCGTGTCCACAGCCCCATTACATTTAATGTAACCTCCGATATATTTTTATTTAGACTTATGTCACTATTTTCCATCTGTTCCACTTCTTCTTGGTGCCTTACTTTTCACTTTCTTTTGGATGAGTGATGACATCACTGCCCCACTGCTGTCTGCACTTGGTTTTCATTCCACATTTTGTATGATTCTTTCGCTGGTTGCACTGGGGATCCGTGCCTTCGAGACAAGATCTTGAATTAGCTTTGCTATCACTTTCATGGCACTGCAAAGCCCTGACCTGACTTGGCTTGGCCACCACAGCCTTACACCCCTCTTTAGGCTTCTCCCCCCCTTTCTGAAGTGTGCGGATGAGGCTTCGCTTCACTGCCTCCCTTTCCTGACCAGGCCTCCCACCCTGGGCTCTTAATGAACGGTGTCATGTCATCCTCACATTATCTCCAGAAGATGAGGTTAATTATCTTGTCACAACAAGAGGGCACCACGCAAACAAAAGGCTGGAGCCAGACACTGAGAGTATTTCTTGCTGAGTAAGAGAGTGGTCTCCTGAATAAGGAGACATCCCATCACTTGCGGGTTTGGGGGAAGTGAGGAGCCAGGGATGGGTGGACTTGGGGAAGAGGGAGGATGTCAGGACTGGGCGACGTTGGCTGTGGACGCCCAGTTAGTGGAATGAGGTTGCCACTGACAGCTGTCACTCAGGAGTGTGGTGACTGATGGGAAATTGTCAATAGATCAGGGCTGGCTTATGTCAGTTTGGGCAGTTACCTATCACCATGGCAACAACACAATCAGCCTTCTCTTTTCTTCAGTTTGGAGTGAAGGACTTTTGTCCTCATTTTCATCGCATACTTGAGAAACCTGAGACTCAGACAGATGAGAATCTTTCCTAAGGTTATGCACTGACTGAGTGGTATATTAAAATAAAGTCTTGAACTCTGGTCCATCCAAAGTACACGCTTTTATTCATATGTTGTTATTAGCTGGTTTTGGTTCTCAGGCTCACAGAGGGCTGCTCATCGTACTCGTCACTCCTCGGCCCACGGACTCCGTCGTTCTCTGTGAGAGCCCTCTGCTTCCACTCTGCTTTCCCTTCACCCCAGATCCCGACTCCACTTACCCCCTTCCCACCCGATAGAGTTCCTCTTTCTAAAGTGTTTCACCTGTCCCTAAATATTTGTGCAACTTGGAAAATCTAATTTTCAAGAGGTATGTGTTCATCTTAAATTTCCATCCATGTTATTGTGTTGTAGATCTATTTCTGAATTTTTTCTCTCAACACTCTGTTTTTAAAATTCACCAGCATTTGCCCTGGCCGGTTTTCTCAGTGGTTAGAGCATCGGCCCGCGGACCAGAGAGACCCAGGTTCAGTTCCCATTAAGGGCACGTACCTCGGTTGGGGTTTGTCCTCCGCCCTGGTTGGGGTCGTGTGGGTGGCAACCAGTTGATTTTTCTCTCTCTCTCTTCCTCCCTCTCTCCCTCCCACTCTATCTGAAGATAAATGCAAAAATGTCCTCGGTGAGGATAAAAAAATAAAATAAAATAAAATTCACCCGCATTTGAGCATGGGCCTCTAACCTTTGATTCTTAGTGTACATTTACCACATCTGACTTATTTCGTTCCCCTTGTGAGGGTCACCTGGACAATGTCTGTCTCCCCCTCCCCAACCCAAAACACACACACTACAGCCTCCTCATGCTCGAGCCTTCACGAATTTCTCTGGATTTTCACTGGGAGCAGACTGGCTGGGTCACAGGCGCACCACATTAATTTCACTAGGTGTAGTCGATTCTGTCTCCGGACTGGTGTGGCAGGTGGCATCCCCACCAGCAGCCCGTGAGGGTGTTCTCCCCACATCCTCACATGCTCTTGAAAGCTTTGCCAGTGAGAGGGATAGGGCCATATGGAACCTGCTGGTTGTTTTAACCTGCAGCCCAGTGATCCTCGGGATCTGTCTCTTCCACACACAGGGGACGTTCAAGTTCCCTTCTCTGAGGTTCCCGCCAGCATACCTCACCCGTTTTACAATCTGTGTCTCTGTCTTGTCGGTTTTCAATACTCCCTTGCATATTCTAGATGTCCATTTCTTGTTTTTTTTTTTTTTTTTTTAGAAGCAAACTTTCCCCCCAATCTGTCTCCTGTTTGCTCTAATGATGCCTTCACCCCGTCAAGGTTGTGATGGTGGAATCCATTCATTTTTGCCTTAGACTGTCTTTTCTGAGTTACTATATGTAAGTGCATATTCAAGTCAAGATAGAGTCCTCTCCCACATTTTATTCCATTAGCTCTATTGTTACACTTTCTGCATTTAGGTTTTTAACCAATCTAGAGACCCCGTTCCTTGGAATGTGAGGGAGGCGCCCATTTTCGTTTTATGAGTGGGGTGGGTGAGTGTACTCAATGTTATCTGTTAAAGAAGTCTGTTCCTTTCTTATTGAAGTATAATGTCATCCCTCTCACAAAACAGGTCGCTGGACACACGGGTCTGCTGCTGACCTTTCTGTCTCCGTCCACGTATTTACTCAATATGTCTGCACCTAAACGACACCATTTTTTAAAAATGGGCATTTTGTAGAATTTCTTTATGCCATGTAAGCCAGGTTTTCCTTCATTTTTCTCCCTCTTTCTAGAATTAATTAATTTTGTTTACAGACCTTTATGCTTCTGTATAAATGTTAGAATGAGGTTGTTGAAGTTTACACAATTTTCCCTTGAAAAACTGTACTGGACTCTCGTGTAGATACGGCGTTCATGGAGAATTAGACTTGCCATCTCTCCACCGTAAAGCCATCCCTTCCTCCAACATGGTACCTTTCCCCCTTATTCTACCCTTTCTTAATACTTTGCGTGAATCTTATTTCTTTATTTTAATTTTTAATTTTTTTTATTCCTCTCCCAATGATATTTTTCTATTTATCATCAGATAGAGTGGGAGGGAGGGAGACAGAGAGACAAGTCAGTGTGACAAAGCCACATCAACTGGTTGCCTCCTGCAGGACCCGACCAGGGCCAGGGACGAACTGTAACCAAGGTACGTGGCCTTGGCTGGAATCGAACCCACAACTCTTTGGTCTGTGGGCCGACGCTCTAACTGCTGAGCAAAAATTTGCGTGAATTTTAAAACATTCTCCGTGAAGGTCTCACACATTCTTGATTTGATTCATCCTTAGACACCATGTGGTTTTTCTAGCGATTACGAACGTCACATTGCTTCGTTAGGATGTTTGAAGCAGACATTACTGGTGTGAGCAAACACCAGTGCGTCCCCAACATGCACCTGTCAATGCTGTGGCCTCCTGTCCCTCCTAACATTTGTGTATCGATGCCGGTGAGGACACCCTCCCCCCTTCTGGAGATACTCACGTTGTCCCATCTCTGCTGACCAGGGCACTGCCAGGGAGACGGTAACGGGCGAGTTTTTCCTGTTTCAGTCTGAAAGGAGCCACATCTCAAACGAATCCGCTGAATAGGGTGTTTGCGGCCGAGCATGAGGACGTGGCTGTGGGTCAGGGAAAAAGCTCCCTTCATTTCCAGTTGTCTGAGATTTTATTAAAAACTATGGTGGCTATGTCTTAGTGCTTTTTTTTTTTTTTACTTCTACTGACCCAGTTAATATTTTTTCCTTTATTTAGCTTAGTCCCTTGAGGCGGTAAACTCCATCTTCCGATTTTCTGATGTTAAACCATCTTTTCATCCCTTCGCTAAACCCTATTGATAAGGACGTATTTTATTTACAATGTTGCAGTCGATTTGCAAGAGTGTAAATAAGACTGTCCCCCCGTAAAGTGGGCCTACCCTTTGCTTCTTGAAGTGGTTTTCCTTTTTCTTTTCTCCTTTTTGCCAACTTTGGAATCAAGCTAACCCTCGACGTTTGAAATTCATGGACCCTCACTGCCCCACCCCCACTATCTGGAAAACCTGGGACTCCCACGGACAGGATTGCGTCTCTGGGCCCGAGTTCCTCCTAGTACGGTTTGTGCTCCCCCTTCGGGGAGGGTTAATCACCATTGCAAATTTTAAATGGAAATTTTCCATTTCTTCTTGCTCCAACTGCGAACATAACACTTTCCTAGAAATGCTTTCATTTTGCCTGTTTTCAAATGTATGCCTTTATTTAAAACACACACACACACACACACACAAACACACACACAATTCTCTGCTCTTTCCGTAGTTGCTTTCTCTTTTGGATTCTGCGTTCCGGGGATTCGCACCTTCCCTCCTCGATTGACCAGATGTGCCGGAAGTCTGTCTTTCTCACCAGAGTTTTAAAGAAACGGGTTTGGTGGTGTTACTTGTCTCTATTCCACTGATTTCTGTCTTTATCTGTTTTTTCTTTTTAAGGTTGTATTTCCGTTCTCCTTATGTATTTGGGTTGCTCCTGCCTCTTGTTTGGCTTCTCCTTGAATGAATGCTTAGCTCATTTCTCACGCCTTTTCTGGAAAATATACTTAAACACCGGAGCTGTGACTCCTGTGTGGCCGTTACTTCCGGTTCTCCTGCGCTGTCCCCTCCGTCCTGCAGCCTTCTGGGCAGAGTGAGCCGCTGAGCCTTTGGGGGTGGGCTCTGTCTTCAGCACCTGCTGCGACGGTGTCCAGTCTGCGGGTGCAGCCAGAATGCTCCGAGGGAGCGGGCTGTGCGGCCGCCTGTCCTTCACGGCTGTGGGAGCTGACCGCACACACATATATCCTGCTTTGAGTTTTTTATTAATCTTGTTATTCAAATTTTACATGTATTTATGCTTTCTTGTGTTTTTGATTTCTTTCTTTCTGTCCCTCCGATCTCCCCGTTTCCAAGGAGGCTTTGTGCAAGCCCTGGACGGTAAATTTTCCTGCCCGCGCCCGCCCCAGCCTCCCCGTCCGGCGGTACTTTATGCGCGCGGAGCGATGCTCTGAGGTGGGTGTATTCGCAGCTGCTCCGTCTGCTTGATCTATCGTTCTGCTTGTCAGGAGGGCCCGTCGATCTTCGTCACGGCCGGGCTTTTCGCCTTAAAATCTATTTAGTCTAATAATGAAAAGTGTTCCTCGTGTGTTTACCGATTTCTTCCTGGAACAAGCTTGGCAAAGGATCCACACACCTGCCTTTCCGCGCGTCCGTGCGTGAACTCAGGCAGAGTTCCAGACCCGCTTTTATTTCTCGTTAGAAATCCATAATCAGCGTTCTGGACCTGCTGGGGTGGAGGGTCCGAGAGGGCTGGAGCCTGGCCGCCGCCCCGGGAGGGGCTGTCCTCCGGGGCCCAGGGACGCTGACTAGCTGTCCAAACCTCCCCTCCCTTCCTCTCTCCCTCCCTGCCTTCTCTTTCTTCTTTGATTTTCACTTTTATTTTTTCGGAACCGTAACAGATACAGAGTAAAGGGCACGAGGCGTACCTACAGGTTGATAAATAAGTGGAAAGAGACCCCCGTGGCCATCACCTGGTCATGCAGCGGAATGCACCTGCAGGCTGGTGCCCCTGCCTCCCTGGCCCTGGGTGACGCCTGGACCATTGTGATGCTCAGGTCCCTGCCCAGCGTTCCAGCCGCAGGCGTGGAGTTCCCCTCCGCTCTTTGACATGGGGGGACACCTCACCTGGAGTGCACATGGACGGAGTCGCCTCTGACCTCCTCTGTTGGCATCACCTGTTCTGCGAGCACTTCGATTTTGTCCTCCTCAGCACCGTCCGGCAGGTGCAGGTGCTCTGGTCCTGAGTGGACACTCTCCAGTGGAAGGCCACCCTCCAGCAGATGGCCACTGCCCGGTGGGTCCCACCTGCGCCAGCCCAGCCAGGTGCTCTGAGCAGAGGGCGTGGTCCATGCCCCTGCAGCCGGCGGGCGGAGGAGGGCCCGGACCAGCCGTTCTCATAGGTCTGCCCACCAGGGCTGCCGGCTCTCCCGCTCACCAGCACACCCCCTGGCCCGCCTGCTCTGTCCCAGGATTGACCAGTTCTGCCGTTTGTTCCTTCCTCGTGAGCGTCTCTTCCTGTGTTTGTCCACTTTCCCCCCAGGGGCTTGTCTGCCTCATTGCTTTGTAGGAGTTTTCCTCGGCTTTGTGCATACACTTTCCTCCGGAGACACACCGCTTTTCCCGCGTGGGGTTGCTTCACTCCGAGCGGGGGCTTCGACCAACGCAGGCCGACCTCAGTGCGGTCAGACCCCCGGAGTCCTCCTGCGTCCCGACCGTTTTCGTGCGTCTGGGACCCCGTCTCCCCAACATCAAGTCCGGACCAGCTTCCGGTCACAGTCCGGGCACACTTTCCCCTTGATGTCACGAATAGTCACCACACTGCCTTGCGTGGTCTGACACGTGTCTCCAGCCCCCTGCTCTGCAGGCTGATTGGTCCCTGCTCCGGTGGGGAGGGTGCCTCTCCTGAGAACCGGCTGGCTGGCCTCTGTCGCCCCAGCACCGGGCCTGGCATGAGGCCGCTGCTGACGGTGGGCTGGGGCCCGAGCAGAGCCTGGGGCACGGCGCCGTCACTGGGACACCGCGCTCCTGACGTTGGTGTTTCCCCAGCAAGCTCCCCAGGCTTGTTCTTTGCGGAGAGTTGACTTGAACAGGGACGCAGAGGTGATACGTTTATTTACTTCCCTGTAAAGCTCAGTGGCTTCCAAGGAAGGTGGTTTATTTTAAAATTTAAACTGCAGTCGGCATAGTGCTGGCGTGACTCACCTCCTGGCCCCGAAGCACCCTGGTGGCGTCTGTCCGTAGCCTGCAGCCTGGCGGCTCCTTCCTGGTCGCGGTCCTCACCTTCTTCTCCGTCGGGTGAGGGGCCACGGCCTGGCTGTTTCGGACGCCACTACTAAGTCACTGGTTTTGTGGAATAGAAAGAAAGAAGGCATGAAACCTCCCCACGTGGGAAAATAAAAGGGAACTTGTCTCTTACTACATGGCTGCGGGGCTGAGCCGTATACCTACCGGCCCCTGGCGCTCTGACCTCGAAGCAGAGAAGTGTACCAGCTCCTGGCTCTGGGGGCAGGGCTGAGTCTGTGTCCTGGCCCCCTGCCCCCTGCCCCTGGGCTCCGGCCCTGCAGGGCTGGACAGAACCAAGGAGGTTGGTGAGAAGCTGCAGGGAGACCAGCTCTTGGGTCCAACATGGCCACCCAATGTGCATGCCCCCTCCAAGCTGCCCACAGGGAGACCCTGGGACTCTGGGGAACCTCACTGGCTCATACTGAGCCCAGAGTCACCTGCCCCGATCTGGTCCAGGCTCCACCCCTTGTGCAAGTACCAGAATCATCCGAAAGAGGGGTCCGCTCTGTTGGGTGACCAGAGCTGCTTCCTCATGCTTCCAGCATAGACTGACTCCTTGGCCAGGTCCCAGAGACCCTTCCTGCCCACCTGCCCCTGCCTGCCTCCCCCCGCCCACCTGCCCCTGCCAGGCCCCAGCCCACAGACCTGCCCCTGCCTCAGCCCCGTCCACCTGCCCCTGCCTACCTCAGCCCCACCCACCTGCCCCTACCTGGCCCCAGCCCACAGACCTGCCCCTGCCTGCCAGAGCCCCGCCCACCTGCCCCTGCCTGCCTCCCCCCGCCCACCTGCTCCTGCCTGCCCCAGCCCACAGACCTGCCCCTGCCTCAGCCCCACCCCCCTGCCCCTGCCTCAGCCCCACCCCCCTGCCCCTGCCTGCCACAGCCCACAGACCTGCCCCTGCCTCAGCCCCGCCCACCTGCCCCTGCCTACCTCAGCCCCACCCACCTGCCCCTACCTGGCCCCAGCCCACAGACCTGCCCCTGCCTGCCAGAGCCCCGCCCACCTGCCCCTGCCTGGCCCCAGCCCCACCTATCTGCCCCTGCCTCAGCCCCGCCCCCCTGCCCCTGCCTGGCCCCAGCCCACAGACCTGCCCCTGCCTGCCCCAGCCCCGCCCACCTGCCCCTGCCTGCCCCAGCCCCGCCCACCTGCCCCTACCTGGCCCCAGCCCCGCCCACCTGCCCCTGCCTGGCCCCAGCCCCCCATCACCCTGGCACTCCCCCTCCAGCCTCGGGAAGCATTACCTGCCTTTCTAATCACCTTTGGGGGAGAAACAGCTTTTTTTCCCCTGTCCATCACAGACAGTATTTTGAAAATTACAGCAAAAAGAAATTACTCAAAAAATGAAATCCAAAGGCATACAGAACACAGACTCCTCGGTTTTATGATTAATTTCAACAGACATAAAATTACTCTGTCAATTTTCTATAAACATTTCTAAACGTTTGCTCTCAATGTTTGCTCCCTGCTCATCCCGGACTGTCACAACTGGGGGACCGCCCGCCAGGTCCGCCAGGTAGAGTACCGGGAGGGGCCAGGGAGACCTCCCAGGAGACCCCGCCTGGCTCTTGCCCCCAGGGGCTCAGCCCGCACCGTGGGGGACAGACTCTCAGCCTCGTCCTTCCCGGTTTGGGAGTCGCCCTTCCGCCCAGTGTCTTCCCGGGCCCCCTGGTCCCCACCTGGCGTCCTCTGCTTGCCGGCCACGCCTCTGCTGGCCCTTCCCAGGCCCTCGCTGTGCTGTGGGTGCTCCGTGAGGTTCTGCCCGAACCGGAGAGAGTCAGACGGTGCTGCACCCCGGCCCCTCCGCTGCGGGCCGCCAAGCTCGCTGCTGCAAGTGATTCTCTCCTCGTGGGACCGTCCAGGGGAGGGCGCAGCTTTGGCGCCATGGGGTCTTCGAGGTGATTACAGCGTCGTGTGGCACTGTGTGCCCCTGTCTGCTCACCAAGGAGAACCGTCAAAGTGACGGATGTCCCCTCGCGTGTGGCCGGCGTGGCTTTATACGGGTAGGACGGTGGGATCCACGCGTTGAAAAGTTCGGTAGAGGCGTCTATATAAAGATATAAAAACTGTGTAAAAACAGACCCAAAGTGAACTTCCTGAGATGCAGCCCGCGTGTGGGATGGCAGGGACGCTGGTGGATGAAGAGCGGGGGACACAGAAGCCGTGCGGCCGGGGGCTCCTGGGGCCGGGCCAGATCGCGGGGGGAGACAGAGGCACAGTGGGGCCTTCGCGTCCCCGCGTTCCAACACGTGCCGGTGGTTTGTCCACGCAGGTGCTGGACCTCGGCCCGTCTCCGGCCGTGCGGCTACAGGGCAGCACCGGAATGGAGCGGGCGTCGGGGCGCGGTGCCCTCCTCCCGCTGAGCCCTGGATGGCTGCATCGCCTTCGTGGGTTCCACTTTTCTCTGTGGGGTTAATCCTCTCCCGAGGCTATTTTTCCACTGATTTTTTTGTTTTTTAGATGGAGTGATAGGGAGGGAGGGGGAGAGAGAGAAACATCGATACCAGGGCCGGGGATCAAACCTGCAACCAGGTACGTGCCGTTGACCAGGAAGGGAAACAAACGCGACCTTTCCGTCTGCCGGCCGGCGCTCTAACCGCTGAGCCACACCAGGGCTAGGTTAACCTTTAGCGGGTGTTCCAGAACCATTTCCAAAATGGTCACAGGCCCAGCGGCTAGCCATTCGGTGGCGGTGAGGGGGCATCTGTTTGGGGATTTCGTTTGCGTTTTTAAATCCCGAGTGACGCGGAGCATCTCCTCCTGCACCCAGACCCATGGGCGTGGCTTCCCTGGAGACGTGTCTGTTCAAATTGCTGTCCTTGGAAAAATAACTAGGTGGCCTTCTTTTTTTAAAATCCTCACCCAAGGATATTTTTCTATTTATCATCAGACAGAGAGGAAGTGGGGAAGAGAGAGAGAAACATAGATGTGAGAGAGATACATCGAGTGGCTGCCACCCACATGACCCCAACCAAGGCTGGGGACAAACTGCAGCCGAGGTACGTGCCCTTGACCGGAATCGAACCCGAGACTCTGGTCCGCAGGCCGACGCGCTAACATCTGAGCCACACCGGCCAGGGCCAAGTTGTCTTCTTACTGTTGAACCATCAAACTGCTTTATATATTCTGGTTTACCAGTTGTCCACCAGATACAATTTGTATATATTTTCCCTGGTCTTTGGTTTGCCTCCCAATTTTCTCAATGGTTTCTTTCCAAGAGCAAAGGTCTTACATTTTGATGGAGTCCAGTTGATCAAACCCTCTTTGGTGGATTGTGCTTTTCATGTCATATGCAAGAAATCTCTGTCTCACCAAAGATGACAAGATTCTCCCCTATGTTTTCTTCTTGCAGTTTTAAAGTTATACCGATTATACTGAGGCCTACGATAGCTTTTACATTGTTTTTTTTTTCCAATTTTTTTTCTTTATTGATTTTAGAGAGAGAGGAAGGTAAAGGGAGAGAGAGAGAGAAAGATGGATGAGAGAGAACATCGACTGGCCGCCTCCAGCATGCCCCTCACTGGGGATCGGGCCCACAACCTGGGCATGTGCCCTGACCGGGAGTCGAACTGGCGACCTCTTGGTGCAGGGTCGACGCTCAACCCCTGAGCCACACTGGCCGGGCGATACCTTTTAAATTAACTTTTGTAAATGACGTGAGGTAAGAACCTAAGTCCTCTCCCTTCTCCTCCTCCACTTCTTCCTCTTGTTCTTGTGGTTTTCCCATTGTTTCAGTTCCACTTAACAAACAAACAATTATTTCTCCATTTAAATGTCTTGACTCCTTATATTGAAAACCAAGTGACCATCCAGCCGGTGTGGCTCCGTGGATGGAGCAACGTCGTCCCACGGACTGAGAGGTCCCGGTTCGATTCCCGGTCAGGGCACATGCCCGGGTTGTTGGCTCGATCTCCAGTCGGGGGCGTGCAGGAGGCAGCGGATCAATGCTTCTCTCTCACATCGATGTTTCTATCTCTCCCTTCCTCTCTCTCTAAAAAATCAATAAAAACATATTTAAAAAAAAGAAAAAGAAAACCAAGCGACCAAACATGGTAGGGTGTATTTCTGAACTCTCAGTTTTACTCCATTGGGCTGTCTGTCTGTCCTATGCTTATAGTTATAGTAGCTTTAAAGAAAGTCTTGAAATTGGAAGCATAAGTCCCCCATCTTTATTCTTCTTTTTCCAAAAGACGTCTTCTGTTCTAGGACCTTCACATTTGCACACCTGTTTTAGGATGAACGTAGCATTATATAAAAAGGAGCTGCCGTGTTTTCTCTGGGGTTGCGTTGGCTCTGTGAGTGAGTCTGAGCACCCTGTCGCCCCTCTGACCTGTGAGCGTGGGACGCCTTACTTATTTACCTCCTCAATGACCTCAGCAGCTTTGTGGTTTTCTGTGTACAAGTCTGGCGCTTCTTGTGAAATTCATTCCTGCGTATTGTGCTCCTGTGGGTGTGGGTCTGTGCGTGGAATTGTTCTATGGACTCATCCTCAGTGATCTCTTCGCCAGCGTGTAGGACAGACCTCACGGGTACATAGAGAGACTGTGTCTGTGACCTCGCCAAATTCATTCATTTGTTCTGCTGGGTTGGGATGACCCCTTAGTATTTTCCGCACATAGGATCCTATTGCCTGCAACTTTTTTTTTTTTTAAATCTTCACCAGAGGATATTTTTCCATTTATCTTCAGACAGAGTGGGAGGGAGAGAAAGAGAAAGAGAGAAAGAGGGAGAGAGAGAGGGAGAGAGGGGCATTGATGTGAGAGAGACACATTGATTGCTTGTCTCCCGCACGACCTTACCAGGGCCGGGGACGAACCACAGCAGAGGTACATGCCCTTGACCGGAATTGAACCTGTGACTCTTTGGTCTGTGGGCTGATGCTCCAACCGCTGAGCCAAAGCAGTCAGGGCTGCCTGTAAATTTTTACAGGAAGCAGACCTTGGCAAAACTGAAGGGAGAAAGAGAGATACCCACTGTCTACGTGGGATTTTAACCCCGTATTTCAGTACGATAGGACAAATAAACCCAAATCGCTGCAGATACAGAACACGTAAAAAAATAAAAGCTGTCAACGAACCTAATGGACTGACACGGGTCACTGTATTCAGCCACTGCAGAAGGCACGTTTCTTACTGAAGGGTAGATGTGGTGTTCATTCTGGGTGTACAGCATCGCGATCTGACATCTGTGTGCCTTATGACATAACCACCATGATACGGTAGTAGTTACCTGTCACCATACAAAGTTATTACAATATCATGGGCCATATTCCCCGGGCTGCAGAACACAACTCTTCTCCTCGCACATGGAAAGTTCACCTCGACGAAACGGCCTAAGCTACGGCATGAAACAGGGCTCAGTAAGTGTGTAGGATTGAAATAATAAATTATATGTCCTCTGGTCACAACACAATTAAATGCAGGGGGAGAGAATGCTTTACAAATCCGTGTGTGAGGCCAGTGTAACCATGGTACCAAAACCCCACAAAGATATTACAGTTAAATTAGAAATGGATAATAATAAAATACCCCAAATCTTGGCAATTAACATCGGCACTATAAGATAACCCACCAGTGAAGTAAGATCATAATGAAAATGAGAAAATATTTGGAAATGAATGAAAACGAAAGCACAATGTATCGAAATTGACGAGCTGAGGTTAAAGCAATACTTAGAAAGGAATTTATACGTTTTAATGTGTAATGGGGGAAAGAAAAATTAAAAGTTGATGATATATCTCTAGCTAGAAAAATAAGAGCAAATGAATCTCAAAGAAAGTAGTATAATAAAAACAATGAAGGTTGGAGCAGAATTAAATGAAATAGAAAACCTGCAGTTAAGAAATTAACAAAGTGAAAAAAAGTTCTTTGAAAGGTTAAAAAAATGGGTAAGGCCTTACCAAGTCATTTAGATAATAAAGAACGCACTCATGCACACATGCGCACCCATGGGGGAGGGCGCAGGGAAAACTGCAAATGATCAGTATTGGAATAGGGGTGTAGGTACCACTGCAGGGTCTACAGACATTCGACACCTTTATACCAGTGATTTTTACAACTTAGATGTAATGGACACAGTTCTTGAAGAAACATAACTTAGCAAGACAAGAAGAAATAGGAAGTCTGAACAGCCCCCTATTTATAACATTGAATCCATAATTCAATACATTGTTACAAGGAAGACTCTACGTCTGGGTGGCCTGACCCGTGAATGTAACATTACAGTAAGAAGTAGCACTGAGCTCACCGATTGCAAAACACAGAGGAGGAAGATGTTCCAAACCATGGCATTATGCCAGTGTAAGCCCGATACTAAAACCTAACAAAGATATTAAAATAAAATTATAGACTGATATCTGTCACCAGCAGAGACGCAGAAATCCTAAATAAGACATTGGCAGGTAGAATGCAGTGATGTATAAAAGCATGCTGTGCTGGGCCTGAACGAGAGTGTTCTGGGAACACAGTGTTTGTTTAACAGTCAGAAATTGGTCCTTTCCCGGCTGGTGTGGCTCAGGGGATGCAGCGTAGTGCCATGGACTGAGAGGTCCCGGTTCGATTCCCAGTCAGGGCACGTGCCCGGGTTGTGGGCTCGATCTCCAGTAGGGGGCGTGCAGGAGGCAGCCGATTGATGTTTTTCTCTCATCAATGTTTCTATCTCTCTCTCCCTTCCTCTCTCTCTAAAAAATCAACAATAATAATTAAAAAAAAAACATACTTAAAAAAACCCCAAAAGATTGGTCCTTGTCACCCAACACCTTGACAGGGACAGGGCATGTATGAATCACCTGCAGCCGACATCAATGATGACGCAGTGAATGCTTTTACCCTAATACGGGGAATGAGGCAGCGTGACCTGCGTTTAGCACTTCTATCTGACTTTACGCTGGCAGTCTCAGTGAGGGTAGTGAGGAAGCAAAAGCAGTATAAATGGCACAAATATTTGCGAGGAAAAAGTGAAGCTACCCATGTCCACAGACGTTTACGCAGTTTCTTAAGCAACCTTGAAACAAAATCTAATAGGTTACTAAGGAAGTTGAGTATGGTCACAGGAAACAAATGAGCACAAAATATTTAAAAAAAAAATATATATATATATAAATAATATATATAAATAATATATAAATATATATATAAAATAGCAGCAATCAATTAGAAATAATTTTCAAAATAATTTAATTTATGAAAATAAATAAAAACTTCAGGATAACTTGAATAAAAGACACATGCCACCTTTTTATTTGAAAAATACAAATCGGGCTTATAAGGGTACGGAGAGAGAAATAAGGGGGGGTATACCATGTTCATAGATTGAGAGAATCACCGTTATTCTGTCAGAACCCCACACTTCTATAGATTCAGTTCACTTCCATTAAAAATCCAAATTCCCTCTTTTTTTTGGTAAATAGCAATAAATGACTCTAAAAATTATATTAGCATGCTAAGGTTCTGGAAGAGGTGAACTATTTTTGAGAAACCAGGTTTGAAGGCTCATAACTGGTATCAGTATTTACTATAAAATGACAAGAAATAGAGCGGCATTGTCGGCATTGATTCAGGTACATGGATCGATGGAGAATAACAGAGCCCCGATGGTTTCGTACGTGTGGAATCCATCGATTTCTGACCAAGACGGCAAGGTGGTGCCGAGGACGGCAAGCCTTTTAACAACGAGCAGTCCGACCACGGGATAGCCACAGAGAAGCAAGTGAAACCGAGACCCCATTTCACACCCTTCCCAGCAATTAATTGAGATTATAGTCCCACATGTAAAATTTATACCTCTAAAGCTTTTAGACGAAACCCAGAGACTCTAATTGTGATTTTGGAGTAGTCACAGGCTTCTTCCCAGGATGTAAAAAGCAATAACCATAAAAGAAAATAGATTGACAATTTGAGCTTCCTCAAAATTAAAAGCCTCTCCTCATCAAAAGACACCATTAAGAAAATGAAAAGGCAGCCACAGACCGGAGGAAATATTGGCAGCGCGGTATGTGAGTACTATGCAAGCATTGTCCCAAGACAAGTCGTTTATTTTGCAGGTTATGGGGGCTTGTGTCACAAGCAGTTCCGAAAGGCCAAGTGGAGGGAGAAATACTGCGAATGGCCTGCACAGCTACTCCACACGCGAGTCGCGCCAGGGCGTTCCCAAGCCCGTGCAAGGTGTTGAACCGTCAAGGAGGGGGTCGTGCGAAATAAAACCACAAGAAAATTCCGCCTCACGCCCAGGAAGATGGCTGTACCAAACACGGACAGCAGCAGATGCCGGCGAGAATACAGATTTATTGGAACCCCACCCCCCCATGTTGCTGGCGGAAGTGAAGAATGACACCATCATTGTGCATAACTTGTGACCCATTTCTGGCGAATTTTATTTAATTTATTCATTAAAAAAATTTTTTTTCTTTATTGATGTTAGAGAGAGAGGAAGGAGAGGGAGAGAGATAGAAACATCGATGAGAGAGAACATGGATTGGCCGCCTCCTGCATGCCCCCCACTGGGGATCAGGCCCACAGCCTGGGCACGTGCCCTGACCGGGAATCGAACCGGCGACCTCTTGGTGCCTGGGTCGGTGATCAACCAGTGAGCCATTTCTTGCGAATTTTAGTGAGTACATACCCGACTTTTGGCGATTCCTGCCCCGAGAGGAATAGAAACACACTTGCTCTGAAAACTTGTAGATGAGTGATGCACAAGCGATATTCGCGGTGGCCCTAACCCACCGCCAGGCTCCGTGCCGCCAGCGGAGAATCAGAGGACCCTATGGAGCAGCAATACGACAGTGTGGACGTGAATCGGAAACCTCGCTGATAACCTGCGACTCCACGAGCTGTCCTAGATGGACCTCAGAAACGTTGTGGTGATGGAAAGGAGCCCCACAGCAACGGGAAGTGACCTGTGAGCGCCAAGTGCAAGGACAGGCAGAGCCGGTCAGGGTGGGAATTACAGGGCGGTTCCTGTGGTGGCAGGAGGGTGCACGACGCCCGTCCGGGTGACGGGTGCTCGCAGCCTCAGCGGGCGCGGGTACGATCACATTCCTCCGAGCTGTGCATTGCTTTGCACCGCACTGTACTCAGATTTCGCAGAAATCAAATGTGGACAGTGGGATATGACTCACTCGTAGTGAGACCACGTTTACAATTTTTAAAATTACACTGGAACCCCGGTTCTCGAACTTAATCCATTCCTGAAGGCTGTTCGAGATCCGAATCATTCTTCCCGTTAGAAATAATGTAAATTGAATTAATCTGTTTTAACCTTTCATATATACAGTACACGTCTAATGGACTGTTTAATCTATAAATAAACACTTCAAAAACAAAAAGCACATGCCATGTAAGTGAAAATTTAACAAAAAGGAAGTGAAATGCATAGTAAAAAATGAAAATTTAATAATAACAAGCAGCGACCGAAGGAAAAACAACGGCACGAAAGTAGTCACAGCACAACCTCCCGAGCTGCTGCGGGCAGTAAGTGACTCACACGCCAGCATTCTCTCTCCTTTGTCTCCAGGGAGACTCGTGACTGAGCATCCCGGTCAGCAGGATGGGGCTGTCGGTGCAGACGCGAATGGTGGAGATAGGAGATGCTGGAAACCGAGGTTTAAGTGTATAATTTTCTCACTGAAACTGTGGCCAGTCGGGAACAGTCTCCAGCCCCCCCAGTGAAGCCTTGATACTTTGAGCACTGTAAAATAAAGCAGGAGGACTTGGGCCCCTTCCTCTGAGGAGCTGTCAGGGCTCCCATCCCTTCCTCTGGCTCCCACGGAAGCAGGGAGCGGGGTTCATCCCCCATGGGGACCCCACACGGCGGCACTCACCTCATCGCAACCCAGGCTCCCCAGGACCAGAGGGAGAAGCCCAGCGGCAGGTGTCTCGTTTCCTCTGAGGCTGGAGGGAGAACCCTGGATTCACGATAGAAGTTGATGCTGATGTCTTTGGAGGAAACTGTCTCTAACATGCAAAGGCCAACCCTTTCTCCACGGTGAAGGAGGGCGCCAGGCTGAGTCTCCCGCTCCAGCTGAGCTGTGCTGAGTCTCACCCGGCCAGGTCGTATGCAACACTCGACCTGAATCAGCGGAGTTTGCTGACCAGGGAAGCGAGACCCAGCCACAGTGCTCCCCGTGTGAGAGATACACATTGATAAAAAAGCGTACACATTCGTTCATTCTAAAGGAACATGCATCGAATGAGGAGAACACACGTTTACGATTCCTTCTTCTACACGTTCTTTCCACTTTATTATTATTTTCCTTCTTCCACCTCTTTTCCTCCATTGTGGCAGCCAAGAAGGGGGGGACCCTGGGCTCTCCTGCTGAGGGTCGTAATTGACTCGTGGACCCAGATGGTGCCATCTGGATGCACCGCCGTGTGGGACCCCATGCCTTCTTGCAGTCTGCTCCTGGCCAGTGGCCAGTGGCTGAGCACCACAGGGGTACTGACTCAGGCCCGTGCATGCAAGACAGGGCATCTGATGGGCATCTATGGCTTGAGTACTTGCCATCAGCCTGGCCAAATCTTTCTTAGAACTGCTTCCGTTTGAGGCTCTTTCTATCCAATCTTCCCTCCTTCCTGCCTCTTCTTCATGGGTGTTTGACCTATATCATGGTCTGAAGGCCCTCCTGCCTTCTCCTGCTCCCTCCTCTGACCCTTCACAGGCATTGACCCAGACACCTCTCACCTGTCAAATTCAGTCATGGGGTCTGGTTCTTAGCAGATGCAACATCCCTCCCTTCCTCCACCCTTCTTTCCTCCCTTCTCCATCTGCCTTATGCCCCCTCTTCCTGCTTCTCTTCCTTCAGTTCTGTGGTCTCCCTCTGGGCTGGGTTGTGTTTACCCCCCCTTGGCTTCCTGTGGAATTTGTTTCCCAGAGCTGTTGGAAATCAAACTGTCCACGGGATGGAACGTGGCTTTCTGAATGCAGGGTAGAGTTTCAACTCTCCTACCGCAAGCCAGAGTCAACAAACACGTGTTACATTAGGAGTCTGGTGACCAGGGAGACACGAGGAGCTGGAGAAGGCAACCAAGAGGTGAGAGGCAGCTGGGTAAGTCTGGAAGAGCAGGACTTTGTTAGACTGCACAAACGCCCCGGAGACACAGGTATCAGGTGGAAGAATACTTTGGCTCAAGGTGAGCAAAAGTGTGCCCACAGGCAGAGACATGCAACCACAAAAATGCTGCCGTGGGAAGCTGTCGGGTCCCCGTCAGCAGAAGTTGTCACCTTCAGAAGGGACAAGAATTAAAACAGAGAGCATTTTTCATTGCAGATGAGTTCTAGAGGAAAATGTGAACTAAGAAGCCTCCAAAGAGGGCATTTCTTTCCTGGTCACCTGCTGGAAATGTTAAGTTCACAACCACCAAAACTACTTAGATGTTTTGTAAATTATAATATTATGAAGAAGTAAGTGGTTGTATCAAAATATCCTTTGGCCAGGTCACTTTGAATTAGGAAACAACAAGCTGTTACAAGAATAACAACAAAGTTTCTAACTAATTTCATTGTTTGATGTGAGAAATACAATGGTTCAACTTGGGCTTCTGCAAAAATATCATGGTATACAACCTACCAAAGAGTGAAAATTTATAATTTTTAATGAGAAGTGGAATATATATGCAGCTCTGAAGCTAGTTACCATTTTTCTAAATATCTTGCCCAATGCAATAAGACAAGAAAAATAGTGATATGTAGAAAGGAAGAAATAAGTGGTCATTTTCTGCAGATAAGATGTTTGTCTTGTTCCAAGTACTAAGCAACATAAACAGCATCGCACCTGAAATGCATTTTAATTATAAAAGAGCTCAGTTAAGGGGCTAAATGATAGGGCAACATTCAAAAACGGTTTTTCTCATACACAAATCCTCAACTTTTTCCTTGAAATCCAGATGTATCTACAATGCATGCTCAATATTGCTGCTTAAATTTCTTCCTTCCTTCCTTACTTCTTCCTGCCTCCCACAGATAGATATGCAGCCCCTGTTATGTGTCAGGCCTTCTTTGAGTGGTTGGGGAAAGGGTATGACAAAGAGAAAAAGAAAATCCTGTCCTCATGGACCTTCCACTACAGGTAACCAGACAATTGAAAATAACTATTACACAGAGGGGATTATATAGCAATAATTACTAATAAGAAAATAAAGCAAAGAAGAGAGTGTTGATGGGCAGGGGCCTTGATTTTTATTTTATTAAAATATGTTTTTATTGATTTTTTTAGAGAGAGAGAGATAGAAACGTCGATGTGAGAAAAACATCGATCGACTGCCTTCTGCACGCCCCCCCACTGGGGATCAAGCCCACAACCGGGCATGTGCCCTGACCAGGAATTGAACCGGGACCTCTCAGTCCATGGGATGATGCTCAACTCACTGAGTCACACCGGCTGGGCTTTTGTTATTTTTTAAATAGGGGCTTTGATTTTTGGATGGGATTCCTGGGAAGGCCTCACGGAGAGGGCATCGAGGTCTGGGGGAACTGGAAATGCAGACTCCTGGCAGACGAGCATTGTGGACGGAAGGATGGAAATGCAAGGCTCCCTGAACGGGTAGCTGCTTAGGGTATTCTGGCGGCTGTGCGGGCCAGTGTGTCTGCAGTCGAGTGAGACCTGGGGGCAGCCATAGGAGAGAGGGCCTGTGGAGATTCTGGGTCCCCGTAAGGATGTTGTCTTTCTTGTGGGACAGTGGAGATGCCATTGGAAGACTGCACGAAAAAGTGACTCAGTTTCCACTTGCCACTCAAGACAGACCTCCTGGTGGCCTTCCCACGGCTCTCCCACTTGGCATCTCTCCTACGATCTCCCCTGGCACTTGGGCCACGATCCTTGGTGTCTTCCCTTGTTCCTCTCTCCTTCTGTAGGCACACAGCAATCAATCACCGAATCCTACTGGCCTTATCTTTACTATATAACTGCCATCATCTGTCCTGAAGACATCCACCGCTGGCCTCAGATACCATCACCTTCCCCCGCAGGCTGGTGAAGAGCCTCTAACTCATCCCCGGCACCCTCTATTTCATGGTGCGTTCAGTCTTTTTTTTTTTTTTTTAATCCTCACCCAAGGATATTTTTCCATTGATTTTCAGATAGAATGGGAGAGAGAGGGAAACATCGATGTGAGAGAGTCATATTGATTGGTTGCCTCCCCCATGACCCCAACCAGGGCCAGGGATCGAACCACAACGAGGTACGTGCCCTTGACTGGAATCGAACCCACGACTCTTTGGTCCGCAGGCCGACGCTCTAACCACTGAGCCAAAGCAGCCAGGGCACGTTCAGAGGGTCTTTAAAATATAAAAACCAGATCACGCATTGCCCTCGCTCGGGACTCTTCCCAAGGGCTTCCCACCACACTCAGGAAAAAATCCCGGTCCTTAATCCGGACTTGGAGGACACAGGAAGCTGTCCCACCTCGCCCCTGCCTGTTGGTGCCCAGCTCACTTCTCTCTGAGTCACTGGCCGCCCCGTGGCAGCTCCCTGTGTGGTTCAGAGCTCCACGGTGTCTGTGTCCTCGGCCTGGAAGGGCTCTCCCCCTAAGAGAAGACTTCCCTTATCACCATACTGCAAACATGCACATTCTCCATGAATGGTTCATGGAGTCGGTAAAGTCCCCCTTCGAAAAAATCCCACGAGATCTGTGTGCCACGAGCTGCGTTTAAAGTGTGTAGAAGAACATTGGCAAGAAAATGGGAAAAAAGAGCCCAAATCACCTTTTGTTGTATTTGTTTTGAAACAAGGAAGCGTTGCCCTGAGGTGTGGATGCGGTTCAACGCTGAGGGAGGTGAGCCAGCACACCCCTGCTGCTAGAAACACCTAGGGCTGGAGGGAAGGGGAAGCAGGAAACACACTCATGTGGTATCATGGCCGTGAAGATGTGGGAGTCCAGGTGTGAGGGGCAGGTGTGGGAGCAGGTGGGCGGGGGCAGGTGTGGGAGCAGGTGTGAGGGGCAGGTGTGGGAGCAGGTGGGCGGGGGCAGGTGTGGGAGCAAGTGGGCGGGGGCAGGTGTGGGAGCAGGTGGGCGGGGGCAGGTGTGGGAGCAGGTGGGCGGGGGCAGGTGTGGGAGCAGGCAAGTGGGGGCAGGTGTGAGGGGCAGGTGTGGGAACAGGTGTGGGGAACAGGCAGGCGGGGGCAGGTGTGGGCAGCAGGTGTGGGAGCAGGTGGGCGGGGGCAGGTGTGGGCAGCAGGCAAGTGGGAGCAGGTGTGGGAGCAGGTGTGGGAGCAGGTGGGTGGGAGCAGGCAGGCAGGGGCAGGTGAGGCCAGCTCACCAGGAGCCAGAGCAGCCCCCCAAGACGAGGGGCTCCAGCTGCCTCCAGAGATGCAGGGGTTTCCGGGGCGGCGTGGGGCCCCAAGGTGGACGGCGTGGGGCCCCAAGCTGGACGGCAGGCATGGGGCACCCTGCAGAACTGTGGAAGGGGAGTTTGTCTGGGTCCTATGCGGGGACAGTAGGGGAGAGCCAGTGTGGAGACCGGCACCCCGGCCTTCCCTGGCCATCTCTGACTGTCAGTACCCCGTCTGAGGACTGAGCTGGGCCATGTCCGCCCCCAGCCCCAGGGACCCGAGCCCGGTGTCACAGGCAGGCTGAGAGGCGAGTGCCACACCCTCCGGGAGCCCAGGAAGATGGCCCACTGGCACTCAGAGAAGAGCCTCCGAATAGCGTGTTCTCACACCAAAGCGCCCTGCGCCCTGCCCCCCAGGACAGAGAGGAGCTGGGCCTGCGGGTGCTGGAACCGGGGCAGCAGAGGCGCCAGGCTCGGGGCTCCGGGGGCTGCCTGGTGGCCAGGTCCCGGGGCCACTCGCTTGAATGGAGCCTCAGTCTCTGGAATAAGAGCGATTTCACAGAAACAGGCGAGGCGCACCCCAGCCAGGCCTGGAAAGTGCTTTCAACCGCCTGGCGAGACTGCAGCCCTTTCCCCTCGGAAGACAGCCTCGAACACCCACCCTGAGATGTTTCCCTGATCTCCTCCCCTGTCGCCTTCATGTCATGCCCCGGGTGACCGAGGCTCACGTCCCCGATATGTCCCCTGAGCCTGCGATGTCACCGGCAGACCCCACAGAGATGCGGGGGATGGCGAGCTCCCAGGTGAGATTAGATGGATGCTCCTTACCTCTACACCGAGGGCTGTTTGCTCCCAGAGCTCTGCCCTGAGACCTTTGGGGTTGTGGCTGGTCTTAAAGGGACCCTGTCTCCACTGTGACGGCCTGACGGCCCGGAGCAGCCCCGGAGGTCACTGGCTCCTAGAGCGAGAGCAGCAGTGGCCCATCACGCAGGGGGGCTGCTGGGACCTTATTGCTCCCTTTGCCCTGGGGTGTGTTTCTTGGCTGGGGTTGCTCCCCTGTGGTCACAGGACAGGAGACCAGGTCATTTTGCTGCTGGACTCAGTGGGGACGCCTCAGGCAGTAAATACCTCTGTCTCCATCGAATCTCTATGTGCTCATGCCCTTCCCTTCTCCGGGGGAGGACAGGCCAGGCCCGGAGCTGGCCCCGGGGGGCCGGGTTGGAAGTGTTTGGCACCCTCCTGGGTCCCTGCCCGACTCTGACCCGCTGGTGTCAGGGGGGGACAGCGCAGGACGGGCAGCTCCACGCTGAGCGGCGCTCTCGGGACCTGGGCACTGGGGAGCCAGAAGTAGACACCACTGACGGGCTGACGGGAGGGGCCCCGACGGACTCGAGTTCCAGTCCCGGCACCACCACCCACCTGTCAACTGTCCCCTAGAACCCAGTTGTCTTAGAGAGAGTGACGGAGGAAACGGCGGTCAGTGTCTCAGGTCAGCAAGTCCTGTGTGCCCAACAGCGCGGTGGGCGTGCCAACTGTGCGCCTCCTCCTCCCCCTCCTCCTCCCCCTCCCTCCTCCCCCCCTTCCCATCCTTCCTCCTCCTCCCCCTCCCTCCTCCCCCCCTTCCCATCCTTCCTCCTCCCTTCCCATCCTTCCTCCTCCCCTCTTCCTCCCCCTCCCTATCCTTCCTCCTCCTCTCCTCTCTCCCCCTCCTTCCTCCTCCTCCTCCTCCCTCCTCCCCCCTCCCTCCCTCTGTGTTTAATAGCCTGCTGGTTTACTTATTGCAACTGCTTTTTTTTTTAACCAAAATAAATTTTCTTTGCTTTCCTCTTTTCCCATTAATTGTGATTTGTATGAACTTAAAAGTCTTCCGTGGCAGCACTTACACTTGGGGGCCGTGAATCGCAGGGAGTGACTTCCACTCGGGACACGCACACTCACACACGCACCACACACTCACACATATACACACCACAGTCACACACTCACATATACACATATATATACACACCATAGTCACATACATATATATACACCCACACACACATATACACACGTACATACACAGTCACACATATACACATACACACACACACACACACACATACACACACACACACACCCCACGTGCACACCCCGCACTGGATCCCAGCACTGCCCCCGGCCCGGGACAAGGTCAGGGCAGAGGTCGCCCGCGTTCTGGATGAGAAGCTGAGGCCCTCCTGGGTGGCACAGCTGGCCGGGAGCCTTCCCCTGCCGCGCTCTCTGCCCAGAGCCTGGCCGAGGACCGGAGGGGGAACACAGCTTCCAGCCCACGGCGTGATGCCGCCTTTCCCTCAGGTCCCTGCGCACGGTCAGTGTAAAGGGTGATGTCATACCCTGTGCCACACCGAGGGTTTGAGGACTGTCACCGCAAGGTCGCAGGTGGAAACAGCCTGGGGGTGAGTGTCCCCACCATCATGCAGCTGCTGCGGGCAGCTCAGGGCCAGGCCCAGGTCTGCTCTGCTCCGGAGCGCCTGCCCTTCACGTCCGGCTCTTCACAACCCGTCCTGGGGGCCTGCAGCCCCCCCCCCCCCCCCGCTGCCTTTCCGGTGTCTTCTAGTGCAGGGACAGCCTGGTGCCTGGCTCCTTCCTGCCGTCAGCTGCTTGCCCGGACCCACTGCTGCTCTGTCCCTCTCAGGAGCTCCTGCAGCTGTTGGAGGGGCCTCTCCTCTGGAGATTCTTCTCTCTCCATCCTTAGGACTCAGCCATGGCTCCGTGTGACTGTGTTGTTGTGCCCTTAGCACCCTGTCTGCTCTGTGAGCTCCCAGATGGCAGCTCCCGAGCCTGCCAATGCCTGTGTGACCAGGGTTCTCCAGAGGGACAGATCCATGGGCCACCATCCGTCCATTCACCCTCCCATTCTATCTGTCTATCTATCTATCTATCTATCTATCTATCTATCTATCTATCTATCTATCTATCATCTATCTGTCATCTATCCATCATCTATGTATCCATCATCTGTCTATGTATCTATTATCTATGTATCTATCATCTATGTATGTATGTATGTATCTATCTATCGATCATCTATCCATCATGTATGTATGTACGTATGTATATATGTATGTATGTATCTATGTATCTATCTGTCATTTATCTATCATCTATCTATCATCTATCTATCTATCTATCTATCATCTATCATCTATCTATCTGTCATCTATCCATCATCTATGTATGTATGTATCTATCTATCTATCTGTCATCTATCCATCATCTATGTATCTATCATCTATGTATCTATGTATGTATGTATGTATCTATCTATCCATCCATCATCTATCTATCTACACACATTCTACAGAAGATCTTCAGGTGAATGCCAGGACCCACACAGCTGAACCTTGAGCATCTTAGACACAGGGGGTGCACAGTAGCCACTACTGGTCATTGAGAAACACTGAAGGTACCAACGGCATGGCTGAGAGTCGAAGGGTTTATCCGCGTGGGAAAACGAGCAGGTGGAGGGAGGGGTTGTATGTCATTTCTGACGTCCACGGGTCTGTTTCATTTATTTATTTATTTAAAATGTATTTTTATTGATTTTAGAGAGAGAGGAAGGGAGAGGGAGAGAGAAACATCCATGAGAAAGAACCATCGATCGGCTGCCTCCTGCACGCCCCCTACTGGGGATCGAGCCTGCACCCCGGGCCTGTGCCCTGAGCAGGGATGGAACGGGCAACCTCTCGGTTCACGGGAAGACGCTCCATCCGCTGAGCCACACGGGCCAGGGCCAGGTGTTTGTTTTCATCGGTGCCCTTTGGTTCCAGATGCAGAGCCCGGCAGACTCCAGCTACCCTAGGTGAGAGAAGAACTTCCTTCCTCAGACACCTGGATCAGACAGGAGGGGGCCCAGGATTAACTCAGTCTGTCTTGCCGGCATCGCCTTGGCTCCTCTCGGGGATGCAGTCTAATTCTCCAGCTCCTCTGCTTCCCGGGGGCACGGCCACGATGGGCACCAGGAGCTCGCCAGTGTGTGATCGGAGAGAGAGGCCTGCCTGGATGTCAGCGTGACTACCTGCGGAGACTAGAGCCGCTGCGTGCCGGGGGGAACAGGGCCTGCTGACCACCCGGCATGGCCCTCGGCACACAGCCATGGGGGGCGGTGGCCGGGCAGAGGGGTCGAGAACAGGGAAGCCCTTCACACACGGAAAGAGGCTCCTCCCGTGAGAAGATGGGCAGGGGGCTGCTGGGCGGTCACACAGCCCACGCCAGGCTATAACCTAACTTTGGAGACACACCAGGGGTAGCCTGGACCCTAAGAAGTTAGAACCCCAGCCTCAAATCAGCCCACAGCTGACTGAACTGCAGTGGCCCACCTCGCTCACGTCGGTGTGAGGGGATAGAGTGAAAGTTCCCGGGGAAGGTAACATCACCCAGAACGTCTAAAATGTTCATGCCCGCGGCTAAGGCCAATTTAAACTCTAGCAGGCATCTGGGGAAATAGAAACGAGAGAGAAAACTGACGATAGAGCCGGGTGACCCAGGTACTCGCAGTAGCAGACACGGATGTAAAATAACAGAGAACGGAACGAAATAACACAAAGCAACGTGCCTGTTACTTTGTATCAGGTGTTGTAGGAGGTGGAACGCCCAGGTTTTCGCTTCAATGTTGCTTTTCTTTAGTCTTATGAATGTGAACAAGTTAATTACTCTCTAAAAGCTGTGGATAATGACCTTTCTCCTAGCTAGGAGGGAGAGGGATGAAGGAGATCTTGGGAGGACTCTCCAAACAGAAGGCACTGAGGTGTCGCTACCCGGGAGCCTGTAGGCATCTTAGGGCCCACACATCACTCTCTAGTGCTTTTTCCGACCGAAGAACAGGGCTTCCCTTAGGGCTTTCCTGTCCTGGCCGAATAACCACACCACTACTTTCGAAAAGGTTATAGATGAACTGATTTTGATGTGAGAGATTCTACTTTCTCATCACCAATGCAAGCTCCCTCCGTTTGGTTCTTACATTGATCTGCTCATGCATTCATCGACTTATTCTGATGGGATGTCTTCATCCAAATGCATATTGCTAATCAATCAAAACATTTTAAAGATTCTGAAATGTTTTTTAAAATTCCCTTTTGGAATAGGTACTACTTGTTCCAGAAAGAGCGTCATGAGTGTCATTACCTGTGGAAGGACACGTGGGAAAGCCTCAGGTACAGTCACAGGTGAGCTGGACATCAGGATCTGATTCTCACCTCTGCTTGTTTTTCATGCAAGTGGCTTCCCTCTTTCCCGCATTGTCCAAAGCTTCTGAGTCAATTCCTTCTGTTTCTGAAAAGTAACACAAAGAAATGCAAATCGACATACAGGTCAGCTAACTCAGTGGGTTCAGAGAGGGGACAGAACGCAGTGGCAAAGTTTAGAGAATCTGGAGAAGCTGTCAGGCTCTAAATCTTCTAATATGTTTTTCTCCTGTTGAATATCCACCAATTCTTTTTTTTCATTTGTTATTTTTTTCTTTACTGATTTTAGAGAGAGAGGAAGGGAGAGGGAGAGAGAAATGGAAACATCGATGAGAGAGAACATCCATTGGCCACCTCCTGCAGGCCCCCCACTGGGGATCGGGCCCACAACCTGGGCATGTGTCCTGAATGGGAATCAAACTGGCGACCTCATGGTTCATGGGTCAACGTTCAACCACTGAGCCACGCCGGCCGGGCCACCAATTCTTTTTTTGCTAAAAAATTCCACATTTATATTCTCCTCTGTTGGGTGTATCTCCATGTTACTACTAAGAATGTTTCACCTGTAGAAAGAGTTCTTGGTTTCTTTGCCCCACCTCGCAGGGTGCTCGGGCTGGGTGGACACTGACCGAACAGTCCTTGAGGGACATGTGTGTCAGGGACTTAGAGCCCCAGGTGGGTCTGCGGTAACACATTTCCCTATTTCTCGGGGACAGAGACCACGCGGTGGTTCCTGAGAAGTGAGATGAGTTCCAAGTACCTCCTGTAAGCTTTGAGAACGCTGTTCAGCCACCCGGAGACAGCTTCCAGGGCCTCTTCAAAGGATGCTTCGAAGGACAAGAGAACACGTCCGAGGCCATCACAGCACACTCTCTCCCCTGGAGTGGGGACCCGGCAGGACTGCCCACCTGGCTGTCAGGTGGCAGCGGGCCAGAGGCTGCGGGTGCCTCCATTCCCCCCGGTCACCCTCGTTCCAGTGGAGTAGACACTCTCTGTGTTGATCTGACAATCTTAACAACTATGTTGGAGAAGCCCATGTGTCAAAGAGCTGCAGCGGCCTCTGCGGTGGTCTCCAGGGGCCGAGGGTTGTCTCCAGGGGCCGAGGGTGGTCTCCAGGGGCCGAGGGTTGTCTCCAGGGGCCGAGGGTGGTCTCCAGGGGCTGACGGTGGTCTCCAGGGGCCGAGGGTTGTCTCCAGGGGCCGAGGGTGGTCTCCAGGGGCTGACGGTGGTCTCCAGGGGCTGACGGTGGTCTCCAGGGGCCAAGGGTGGTCTCCAGGGGCCAAGGGTGGTCTCCAGGGGCCGAGGGTGGTCTCCAGGGGCCAAGGGTGGTCTCCAGGGGCTGACGGTGGTCTCCAGGGGCCAAGAGTGATCTCCAGGGGCTGACGGTGATCTCCAGGGGCTGAGGGTGGTCTCCAGGGGTCAAGGGTGGTCTCCAGGGGCCGAGGGTGGTCTCCAGGGGCCGAGGGTGGTCTCCAGGGGCTGACGGTGGTCTCCAGGGGCCGAGGGTGGTCTCCAGGGGCCGAGGGCGGTCTCCAGGGGCTGACGGTGGTCTCTAGGGGCTGAGGGTGGTCTCCAGGGGCCGAGGGTGGTCTCTAGGGGCTGAGGGTGGTCTCTAGCTTGCAGTCAGCAAGCAGCCAGGCTGCTGCAGTCCTAAGAAAATGAATTCCTCCAGTGCCCCGAGGGACTCTGAGGGAGTGTGGAAGCAGCTCCTTCATTACTCAACTCTCCAGTGAGGCCCAGACCTGGCCAGTGCACTGAGGCAGCACTCGGAGACCCCCAGCTGAGCACCCAGTGAGCTCACGGTGGACGCTCGACTTTGGGAAGCTGTGAGATGACACATGGGTGCTGTTTGGAGCCGTGGAGTTGTGTAGTTGTGCCCTGGCCACAGAAAATGACTCCTTCAATAGACACTCTTTCCAGGGCACAGTGGGACCCCATCCCTCCTGATCTTTAGAACCCTGCAGGTGAAAGGTCAGCATGTGCCCACCTGGTCTCGGCAGGTGAGCTGGTGGGCAGGTGAGCTGGTGGGCAGGTGAGCTGGTCTAGGCAGGTGAGCTGGTCTCGGCAGGTGAGCTGGTCTAGGCAGGTGAGCTGGTGGGCAGGTGAGCTGGTCTAGGCAGGTGAGCTGGTGGACAGGTGAGCTGGTGGACAGGGGAGCTGGTGGACAGGTGAGCTGGTGGGCAGGTGAGCTGGTGGGCAGGTGAGCTGGTGGACAGGTGAGCTGGTGGACAGGGGAGCTGGTGGACAGGTGAGCTGGTGGGCAGGTGAGCTGGTGGGCAGGTGAGCTGGTGGGCAGGTGAGCTGGTGGACAGGGGAGCTGGTGGGCAGGTGAGCTGGTGGGCAGGTGAGCTGGTCTAGGCAGGTGAGCTGGTCTAGGCAGGTGAGCTGGTGGACAGGGGAGCTGGTGGGCAGGTGAGCTGGTCTAGGCAGGTGAGCTGGTCTAGGCAGGTGAGCTGGTCTAGGCAGGTGAGCTGGTGGGCAGGTGAGCTGGTGGACAGGTGAGCTGGTCTAGGCAGGTGAGCTGGTGGACAGGTGAGCTGGTGGACAGGTGAGCTGGTCTAGGCAGGTGAGCTGGTCTAGGCAGGTGAGCTGGTGGACAGGTGAGCTGGTCTAGGCAGGTGAGCTGGTGGACAGGTGAGCTGGTCTAGGCAGGTGAGCTGGTCTAGGCAGGTGAGCTGGTGGACAGGGGAGCTGGTGGACAGGTGAGCTGGTGGGCAGGTGAGCTGGTCTAGGCAGGGGAGCTGGTGGGCAGGTGAGCTGGTCTAGGCAGGTGAGCTGGTGGACAGGGGAGCTGGTGGACAGGTGAGCTGGGCCCGAAGGGATGTTGTGTTTGGAAGGACACGAAGGCCATCCTGGCTGCAGAGCCCCCAGAAGCCTTGGGAGAAGGTGTGGCCCGGCCAGTGTGGCCCGGCCAGCCTGGGCCGGCGCAGGGCTAGGTGAGCCCTCGGGGACAGCGCAGGTGACTGTCACCCGCTTCCCGGAGCGTGTGTTCCGAGCTCGGCCTCATGTCCTGGGCCCACAGGGAGTGTCTCGCAGACACCGTTTCCTATTCCGACGCAAACGCCATAATAAGGTAGAAACTTTCATTTCTCTGCTTTTAAATTAAATTCATCTCTTGTGATTTATCGATTTTCTTAAAAGAAAAGTAAATCCATTTTTTATTTCCTGCAACTTATTACCAGACACTTGGGTCTGGGACACGCTGAACAGGAATTCAGTTAAAAGTGTTAAAAAATGTTCCCAAGTCAAAATCAATGCAAGTACATGGGTGTATTTTTTAATGTTACAAAGAACAAATGTAGAAAATTCCATCAGAACTTGCAGCGTGGCCCCAGCGGGGAGCTGCGCCGCGTGGTCTGGATAGCTGGGCCACGAGGACGGCGCAGAGGACAAGTGACGGGAGGAGGGCGACATTTCCCTGCAGAGCCTGCGGCCGGCCCTGGCCCGGCTCAGCGGCGTGAGCACGTCCTCCCTGCCTGCCCCGCGGACGCCAGACGGACACACAGCGACTCCCTGAGGACTCGGGCGCTCCGGGAAGGAGCTGCACAGTAATGCGTGCCACCCGCCCGCCCCTGCAGCCCGGGTTCAGGGCCCTGGAGACCAGGGGTGGGCAGGGAGGGCGCTCAGGAGACCCTGTGGCTGTGGCTTAGGGGCAGGAACGGGCCTCCTGACACAGCAAATCCAGAAATCGCCACTTTCTCTCCTGCTTTCGGCTCTGCCTTTTCTCACGCCTCAGTTCCATAGGCAGTGTGTGGAGGGTGGAGGCAGCCGGAGCAGGCGAGGAGGGTGGAGGTGGGCAGAGCAGAGGTGGAGGCAGCCGGAGCAGGCTAGGAGGGTGGAAGCGGCCAGAGCAGAGGAGGAGGGTGGAGGCGGCCGGAGAAGATGCGGAGGGTGGAGGCGGGCAGAGCAGAGGTGGAGGCGGGCAGCCCCTTCTCCGTGCTGCAGACTGCTGTCCCAGACGAGGAGGCCAGCACCGAAGGCTCCCTTCCTTCTCTGCCCCGTGCCGGTCCGCAGAACTGGCAGCAGGCAGGGCAGAGCAGGGCTCCCTCTCCCAGCGGAGGGACTGCAGAGAGGGACCCCATAGGACGGTTTCTGAAGTCCTGGGCTCGGAGCCCCCTCTGCACACAAGGGTGTCGCCCTACAGAGCACCCCAAACACTCCGAGGGCCCACCGGCAGGGAGAGCCGGGAGCAGGCCCTGTGTTGGGCACTGAGGGTGGCGTGTGTCTGAGACCTTTGTGACAGGATGATGGCCAGGGCCAGGAGCACGGACCTGGCCAAGCACGCAGCCAGAGGAGGCTGGTCGGCACTGGTGGCCGAGCGTGAGCCAGGGACCCCCGCCTATGAAAGATGTGGCATCCGCGGGGGTGTGAGCCCGAGCAGAGCCTCCTGACCGAACAGCGACACCGGCTATGACCCCAGATGGCTCTCGTCTGCCAAAGAAGCAGGGAAATCCCAGCTCTGGGAAGAGACGGTCAGCAGACACTGTTTCTGAGATGACCCAGCGGCTGGCATCCCTGGGCAGCTCCCAGAGCAGCTGTCCTTAAAATGTGCCAGCAAGTGGGCACAGACACACTGGGCACCAATCAGAAGTGAGGAGATGTATTTAAGTCCTAAAAAAATATACCTAAAATGAAAAACACCCGCAGATGGGCTCAACCGCAGAACGAGGGCGGCAGAGAAAGAAGCGCCCGGACTCAGACGGGTCACGAGAAAGCGTTGGACCCGAATGAAGAGGTGAATTTAGCGAGGATGTAGAGAGAAGTCAGCACACACACACAGGCGCACACACACAGATAAATAGATGTGTATATATCAGCAGTACGTGCTTTGGAAATCGAAAGGAAAAGTGTACCATTTAAAACAGTTCGAGAAAGTAAAACGCGTAGGTATAAATCTTGAGAATCACATACAGAATTTGAGCGCTGGAAGGTATAAAGCAGGGAGGAGAGCTTTCAGAAAGGATTTCAATAAGTAAAGCCAAACTACGTCCCTGGCGCCAGCCCAGTGACGCTGCCCGTGCTTCCCCCATTCGAATGTGGGGTTCAGATGGTTCCAGGACGACTGTAGACACAGAACAGACTTGCAGAATCCGTATGGGATGCCAAAGCGATTAGAGTAGCGGTAAAGTGCCCGGCCGGTGTGGCTCAGTGGTTGAGCGTCGACCCTGCACCAAGAGGTCGCTGGTTCAATTCCCCGTCAGGGCACATGCCCAGGTTGTGGGCCAGATCCCCAGTGGGGGGCATGCAGGAGGCGGCCAATCGATGTTCTCTCTCATCGATGTTTCTATCTCCCTCTCCCTCTCCTTTCCTCTCTCTCTAAAATCAATAAAAGAAAAAAAAAGAATAGAGATAAACAATTTTGAAAAAGAAGAGTCAGGTTGGGACTTGCACCCTTGTTCTGAGACTGACTGTGGTCCCGTGTGGTTGGCCTCACGCAGACGTAAAGATCCCCCGGGACCCAGCCCAGGCGGACCCACACGGACGTGTCGCGGACTTCTATAATGGTGCAAAAGGAAGTCAACAGAGGAAGTCTTTAACAACCGGTGTCGGAACCACTGGCCGTTCACGTATCAGAGATGCGCACCTCAGCCTCGGCACGACGCCGCGTACAAAGTGAACTCAGAACGCAGCGCTGGCTTCAGTGTCAAAGGCAAAAGCAGAAACCACTGGAAAGCAAACTTCGGAGGCCAGAGGTTGGGCAGAGCGTGCTGGGAAATGACGTAACATCGAAAGCACGACCCATTAAAAAATGGATGCATTGGACTTTATTAAAATTAAGACTTTTGGCTGCAAAAGACACTTAAGGGAATTAAAAGGCAGTGTGACGGCTGGTTGTGTTGCCGCCCCTCCGAATTCATATGCTGAAGCCTTGACCTCTGGTACCTCGGAGTGCGGCCTCGTCTGGAAAGAGCCTTTACAGAGGTAATCCCGTTAAATGGATCAGTGGCGTGGGCTCTAATCCAAGGTGACAGTGTCCTGGCGCACCGGGGAATGTCAGACACGGAGGCGGATGGCACGAGGGAGACAAGGGCCCTCCGCCCGCAGCCTCACCACAGGGGCTCTGGGACGCCGGGCCTCCTGTCTCAGACTCCTGGCCCCAGAGCCCCGAGAAAACACGCTTCTGTCTCAGCCGCTCCGCGTCCGGGCTTCGGGACGGCGGCCGCGGAGACTGGCAGCAGGTGCAGGGGCTGAAACAGTTAACATGCAGGCCACACACTCAGCGACCTGCCCGCATCCAGGATCCACCCAGGGCGGGCCAGGTCGGCTCACAGGTGCGAGGTCACGAAACGCAGGTGTAGTCCTGCGTTGTTAGTTATTAATTACTCCCTTCTGCTTTTCTGCATTACAGCTGTAAACCTATTCGTGCGCACCCGGTGCCTAAAAACCACTCAGAAAATGTCTCAACAGTAGCACAATAAAAAGCCCAATTAAAAAAAAGAAATAGACAAAGCACTTGGCCAGACAGGTCACCGAAGAGAACGAAGATGAAAAATATCCCCTTGAAAAGGTTTCTGGGTCATTTGCCATTAGCAAAGTGGAAACTCGGACGGCAGCCAGGTAGCACTGCACACCTGTGAGGGCGAACGGAACAGAAGCCCGAGGACACCCGGCGTGGCATGGCGTGGCAGGCGTGGCGTGGCAGGCGTGGCGTGGCAGGCGTGGCGTGGCAGGCGTGGCGGGGGCAGGGCGGGCGTGGCGGTCTCCTCTGCCGTCCGCCTGGCGGGGACGCACACCGGGACTGCCATCCCGGGGAGATCGGTGGTTTCTGACATCATTAGACAACACCTCCAGCTGACCCAGTTACCCTGGCAAAGGGAATGTAGGGCTGCAGTGCGGAGGGAGTTTCACAGCCAATTTATTTAGTAACCCGGTGACTGAAAACCGCCCAGCAGGTGAGGGATAAGCCGGGGAACTGCCTGGGTGGATTTCAAAGGCGTCAAGCCGAGGAAGGAAGGCCATCCAAGATGTCGCATGCCTGTGATTTCACTGATGTGACGCTCTCAGGAGCTGTTCCAGATGGGCGTCCTCCTCAGCTCGAGGCCTTTGAAATCGCCGGCTGCTCCGTGCACCCCGGGCGCGGTGCGTGAGGGGACCGCTCCGAATGCGGGGGCTCCCGGCAGCGACATCACCATCACGTCTAACAGTTCACAGAACGCACAGCAGAAGACGCCATTTGTACGGTGTGATAATTAACAAAATAAACGATGTAAGATAAAGACAACAGACACAGCAGTGAGACCCCTGCACACACTTTGGTGGGAACGCTTCACGGCGCAGCCGCTGCGGGAGACCGTCTGGTGGCTTCTTACACCTCTCACCACGCGACCCGGTAATCCCACTCCTTGGTCTTGACCCGAGAGAACTGCGAACTTTTGTCAGCAGAAACGCAGACGGTATAGCTCTGCTCATAACTGCCCAAACCTGGAAACCCAAGGTGTCCCCCTTCAGGTGCCAGACAGACGGGGGCCACCCAGACAGTGGGGTGCTACCAGGAATAAGAAGAAATGAGCTCTCGAGCCCCGAAAAGACAGAGAGGGACCTCAAAAGCATGTGACGGAGTAAAGGAAGCCAGTCAGAAAAGGTCACACACGGTGTGATTCCAACTCTGTGACATTCTGGAAAAGGCAGAGCTATGGGGACAGCGGAAAGACCCGCGGCTGCCGGGGTGGGGGAGGGAGCAGAGGCGGTGCACGGGGGTGTCAGGCCAGTGGGACCACTGTGGAGGCTGTGATGGTGCCCACGAGTCATTCATCGCGTATCTGTCCAAACCCGTGGACTGTCCAACGGAGGGAACTCTGTCAGCTGCGGACCACGGTGACAGTGACTGTGGGTTCCTGGGTCGGGACAAAGGCCCCACTTTCTGGGGAATGTTGGTGGCGGGGGTGGGGGTGGGGGACAGGGGTGTATGGGAAATCTCTCTGCCTTCTGTTCAACTTTGCTGTTACCCTAAAACGTCTCTAAACAATGAAGTCTATTTAAAAAGAGGAAAGAGCCAGAGACTCTCCCTGTGCTGCTGGGACCTGGGGGTGGTGTTGAAACTGTGGGCCTCAGAGCCCTGTGGCGGGCAGGGAAAGGGTGGGTTTGCGGGGTGACAGTCCCGGGCCTGGAGTCACCCCGTGTGCACAGTAGGAGGGGACAGGGTCAGGCCAGGGGTCTTCCTGGAGACCCACCTTCTGAGCAGGGGAGCAGCAGGGCTGGCTTCGCTCCTTGGGCTGGACTCTGGTCACTGTCACTTGACCTGTTATTGCCCCGGCCCTCTGGCTGGCCACCTGCCGCCCCTCTCACCTCCTTCCCACCCCGTCACTGCAGCTCCAAATCCATCCCCCTCTGTGAACGGACCCGGCTGTCATACTGATAGTCGTGGCACAGGCCTCCCAGGGTCACAAGCCTCTGCCTCTGCCCCAGGTCTCAGGAATGTTGAGCTCTTGTCCCTGAGCGATTGGCCAGGCTGACGTCAGGTGGCCGCCTCTGTGGCCAGACACAGGGTGGGGATAAAGAGACCCTGGATCAGACCATTTAGAGGACAAGGACCGGGCAGGGCCAGAGGTCCCACGAATCCTCAGCACCACGCCGTGGGCCACAGAAGGGGCGGGTTTGCTCTCCGGAGGAAGAGTGGAAGCCTGGACCGGCCAATGGCCACAGCTGGTCTGTGGCTGTGTGTCCTCGGGCCGGTCCCAGCCGGGGCCGTGGGGATGGCGTCCCCAGGCTGCAGGGTGTGGGGGGTGGCGGCCTGTGGGGGCGTTGCAGGACCAGCCTCACCTGGGCGGGGCAGGTGCGGCGTCGGTGGCCCCCGTCGGAGGCTGCGGCTGCTCGGGCACGTCAGCTCGTCAGGGCAGGAGTGACATCGACACCAGCGACCTCCTCTGTGCGCCCACAGATACCTCAAGCCCTTGAATAACGCAGCATTTTGCAAATCCTGCCCTCCTGCCTGGGAGGCGCCCGCCCCTCCCACAGGGGAGCCCCGTGTTTCAGCAGCGAGGCCGCCTTGCAGAGCCTTGCGTGTTTCCAGGGTCTCCTCCGGCCCCTCGCCAGCACCACGTGGCCCCGGCACTGGGCTGCAGAGCCCCGGGATGCTGGCGCCTGAGGGCCACACGGCGGGGGGACCGCAGCCTGTCTGGCATTGTGTGTGCTGCTCACCTGGTCCCGAGGCTCCTAGGCCCCAGGGGGCAGGCCCAGGACCCGTCTGCATTGTCTCAAGAGCCTGGTGCCCCAGGGGCTCCCGGGTGCTAGAACAGGGAACCCGCTCACGAGAGGATGCTCAGAACAGGCAACCCCGGCACGGACAGCGGCCGTCGCTGTTATTCTCAGTGCATCCTGGGAGAAGGAGCTTCCACGGAGGGCAGGGAACGGAACGGGGCCCTCTCGGGCAGGGCTCAGCTGCTCCTTCCGGCCTGTGTGCCCCTGCCAGGGGGCCGGGGTCACCTCGCTTCCTTCGAGTCCCTGGACACCCCTTGTCCATCTGAGTGAGTGACGCCGAGGGCCTCAGGACGCTGAGGGCGGGCGTGTTGGCCCGGGACACAGGGCGAAGGCAGGGCGGGCGTCACGGGAAGGGAGGCAGGGGCTCCCTGCAGGATGCTTCCCGAGGGAAATCCTTCACCATGAGTTACAGTCTAATTCCTCCCTGTCCAGCCGCGGCTGCGTGGGGTCGGTCTCCTGTGGTCTTGCGGACGGTGTCCCGGCTGCCCGGCCAGACCGGCTCTGCTTCGGCCCGGGAGGTCCCAGCTCGGTGTCCCTGTGGATCACACACGGTAACAGGACTGCCTGCTCGGGTGGTGAGGGTTAAATAGGCTGAAAGAAAAAGAGGCCTAGAAACTCAACTTTACATTTCTTGGGCTATAAATGCCACTTAACCATTTCAGTGATATTTTAAAGAAATTCTGAGAAGGTGAAATAGTTTCGCCTGCCCTGCGTGGCTCCTGGGATTGCAGGTTGGACGTCAAACACGTCCACGACAGAGAGAGTGAAGTGAGGCCCGCCCGACTCAGCCAGCCTGTTTACGGCCTGGGCTGGACAGAGTCTGGATGGAGACCGGCAAGTTGCCGCCGGTTGTCAGCGTCTCTGCCCAGCCCCGTCCACGCCGCCCCCAGACAGTCACTGCAGACTCGCGTCTGACCGGCTCCCCGCTGAAAGCCTTGGGTGGTTCCCACGACCACGGAGCTCATGCCATCAGCGCCCTGGGACGCTATTGTGACCCTGAGGGGAAGAAGACACCTACTGAGAGGGCGCCCGGCGGCGGACTGGGCTCAAATGGAAAAGCCGAGCCTGGCAGCCACGTCTGCACAGGGGCCTCCCCACCCTGCACCTCGGGGAGCAGCCTGCAGGGAGCCCCCTGCCGGCCTGGGGTCCTGCCTGAGCCAGCCCTCCTGAAGGAGCTCCTGGAATCCTGTTTCAGCCAATGGGACGAGCTTTCCCCATCTAGGTAGCTGCATAGCTCTGACCAATCGGAACAGTGCCTTTGGACCAATCAAACGGTGAGGATTCTGAGTCCTCATTTGCATGAGGACGGACCAATGAGGGACCAGGGGCGGGGACTTCTGTCCAGATAAGCCCCTCCCCTGGGCTCTGGGAGCACTTTTTCTTCCCACCCAGGACTGTGGGCTGGTCTCCCCGGCTGAGCGGAACCACCAGAGGGGTGTCGCCAGAGCGGAGCGGAGCAGCCCATCACGGAGCAGAGCAGGGCCTGGCCCCAGAGCAACCCTACAGCCGTCCTGTACCGCAGTTGAGCTGTTTTGCATTGAATAAAGTCTCCTTCTTCACCTCACCCCAAACTGAGGACTCCCCTGGGTGCTGGAATGGCACCTAGGACCATCGTTGACATGCACACAGGTTCTCTGAGGTCTGGCCCCACCCCTGCTCTGCCTCACGCGTCTGTCTTCTCCGCGAAGAAACGAGAATACCAAAAGAATCCAGTGAACCGTCTTCGCACCGCCGTGGACAGGCACGGACAGGACAGAGGGTGCCTTCGGCTCGGTTATGTGGGGAAGCGGCACCCTCCCGGGAGCGTGGTGGCCCCTCTTCGCCCAGGCCCACAGGGAGCCACAGCGAGTCCTGCCCTGGAGGCTTTGTGACGTCAGCAAGGAGTCCCCTTTCCTGTCCCAGGAGCAGCTGGACTGGGCGGAGCCGGGTGAGGGAGGAGAGAAGACACTCTGTCCCCCATGGAGAAGCTGCTGAGAGCCCTCGCGATCGGCGGTGATACGACGCTCGTTGCCGGGACTGGCCTGTGGATGGAGTTGCCATCTGTGGACTGCGGACTCTGAGTGGGACGCGGCTCTCTCTGTTACAGCCTGTCCGGTCAGGACTGCGCACACACACTTCATCTGGTCCTGGGGGAAATCATTCTCGGAGTAAGCCACGCGGCGCAGCTCTCGCCGCCTTGGAAAGGTCAGCGTGTCTTCCCCAGGGAGAAATGGCTGGGGGGGGCTCTGCACAGGAAAACCACCTCTGGGGTTCAGAGAAAGGGGGCCTGATGACCCAGTAGGCAGTGGTGGGTGGAGTCTGGGTCCCACTGGAGACATTTCAGGACAATGGAAGCCCTTTGGGGCTGGGATCAGCCACTCCAGGCTGTGGCTTCCAGCCCACGGACAGCACCCAAGGACAGCGCCCAAGGACAGCGCCCCTGACGCTGTGAGAGCCGTGGTTCAGGTCATGGGGGCTCCGGCTGTCACCAGGAGCCCTTGTCTCTGTGAAGTCGTCACCATCCAGGGTTCGGCTGTGTCTCTGGGTCTCAGGCCCGATCATAGGACTGACAGCTCGCGGAGATGAAGATATAGCGAATGCCAGGGTGTCGATTCTCACCCCGTAGGGAGGGCTCTTGGTTGGCGACTTCCACTGAGTTCACCCCGACTTTCATTTCACCCTTCGGAACCCCAGCAGCTCTCTCGGAGACCACAGGGACAGCTCCCAGCCCCCTCCGCTCCCGCCTGGCCCCCTCAGGCCAGGCCGCGGGCCAGCAGGCTGGCTCTGTGTGGGCGCACTCACCGGCCAGGCGCTTTGTCTCTTTACCAACTGGATGGATTTCTAGCTCTGGACGGGGCTGAGCCTGACATCGGCAAGATGCAGCCCTCCCCGCGGAAAGATAAAACGGCCTCCTGGTCTGTGAGCGCAGGGCCAGGGCCGCAGTGAGGATGCCTTGGTGGGGGCTGGGCTCCCTCACAGAGTCCGACATGATGGACAAGGCCACGGAGCCGGAAACCCCTGGCATTCAGGCCATGCTGTGAGGGGCATCTGCCCATCCGTCGTCCTGCGGGGCACCAGCCCTCACCACCCCCGGGTGCCAGCCTGCAGAGTGCCCAGAGGGGCCCAGAGAGGCCCAGAGCCGCGGGGTGACAAACCCTGGGACTGTCGGACTCAACTTCCACGGTCCCTGTGTTCACTGCACTGGATGACTGAGTGGCTGGGCGTGTGCCCAACACCGAGCGCTCTCTCCAGCACCTGTCCTGTGGCAGGCGTGGCAGGCGTGGCACCGCAGACAGTGAGGACAGAGAGGTGAGGACCGCCTGTCTACGACAGGAGGTATTGTCCAGCTGCCCATGTGCCAGCCCGTGGTGGCTTCTGGGATCCAAGAGAGGACCCTGGACGCGGAGATCCCAGGAAGGTGAGACTCTGCTTCACGGTGCTCACTGTCCACGGTGCTCACTGTCCACGGAAGCAGACGTGGGCACAGCCACCACAAAGGGCTGAGTGTCCTCTTCCAATCTCGTCCTTCCATCTCCCGAGCGACCTCATGGTCACGCTCAGGGTCACTGACCTCAGGGTCACGCAGCAGTCATGCCTCTGTGCTGGGAAGTGGGGGGTTCCCCACCCCTCTTCCCCACAGAGGCGGAGGCGCTATTTCTGGCTGTGTCGCGATGTCACCCCGAGTGGTGTCTCCCCATCCGTGAGCGCCCTCCCCAGGCATGGACGTGGACTGAGGCCCAGGCTGAGTGCTGTGGACAGGGACCGGCCACAGCTCATGGTAAAGCGCCCCTTTACTTGATCGTCTCACAGGACACCTGGGGTGCCGTCCTTGGGCTCAGACTCAGGCTGGGCTCTGGGTGCAGACACAGTCGAGCGTCTCACCCTACCCCCCACGGGGCGCTCAGCAAGGTACATAAGAAGGCGGGGCGAGAGCCAGGCAGAGCTGCAAGGCTCAGATGGGAGTCTGGCGGGGGCGGGGCTGGGCGCTCCGTGTTTAATTTGTTTCATCAGTGGGTCTCCATCATCTCCCAGACACACACGTTGTCACCCGCAGAAGGATAATTCTCCCCGGGTCCCAGGAGAGAAAACACATCCCTCGCCTGGAGACAGACAGTATTTTTATGGCATTTTTTTAAACGCTTTCAGCATTAAACTTTCATAATGTTTTAAAAAATTCAGGAAGGCACTTGAAGACTCCATGTGTTCTGTGGCCTTGGCTTGTCGGAGGGCAGAGAGAGGGTGCCTGTCCCGGGCCTGGACTCCGGGCCAGTCCTCTGCCCTCCCGGCCTCAAGTCCACCTCAACCCAGCGTGGGGGGGGAGGGGTCTGGGCTCTTCCTGGGGACTTGGAGGTGCACGGGGCAGTCGCCCAATGGCGCCCACCTCGACCTCTCGGGCGGTCAGTGGGCACAGCAAGTCCCGCCCACATCAGAGGCGATGCCTGGCGCTGGCTGGGGCGCCCCACACACCCGTGGTGCGGAGGGGGGCCTGGTGCACAGCCAGCATGGACAGGGACTGCGCTTGGCGGACGTGGTCGGGGTCCCCGCCCCACCACCCTCGGAATGTAATCCCGGCCGGAGGCACTTTGCGGCCACGCTCCACCGGCATCGAGGGTCTAACCAGCGACTTGTTTGTCCGGCATTTTCCAGGTGCCAAGAGGGGACGGAGGGACACGGTCATCTGCGCTGAGAGCGCTGGCCCCTGGCTGACCGAGGCAGCGTCACTCAGCCGGGAAGCGGCGAATTCGGAGAGGACGGCCGGGCGGGGGTTGGAGCCCTGCGGGCCGAGCCGCGTTTGCAGGACGGACAGGGCGGGGCCCCGTGGGAGGCGCCCGGGCACTGGTCCTTTGGGACCTGAGGTTTGGAGACCGCTGAAATGGGGGTCAGGGCAGAGCCAGGCAGGGTCGTGTCCACCCACTGAGCCGGCTTTACTGAGAGGTTAGCATATGCTGCACGCTCGCTATTTCAGGGACAGGCTCCTGGCCCCCCCCACCCTCGAGAGTCCTAGCATCACGCGAGAGCCACGAAGGTGATTATAATAAAGGGTGGAAGCTGCTAGCAGGGCTGAGAAGGCGCTGGCAGGGTTAGCGGGGCACCTCTGCCCGGGAGGACGCGGGGACGAAGAGGCGGGCGCTGCCCTTCAGCCCAGGGCAGCCCGCCTGTGCCCGACCTGGACGGACCAGCGACCCTGCGACCTCGGTTTTGGGTTCAGTCCCCAGTAGGGGGCGTGCAGGAGGGAGCCGATAGATGTTTCTCTCTCACATCGATGTTTCTCTCTCTCTCCCTTCTTCTCTCTCTAAAAAAACCACCTCAAAATATGGCCAGATATCAGAATGGCCACAGCTGAACACTGAATTATTCACCTGGACGACTGGGTTATGGAATTTTACCAAGAAAGAGAGGGAAAGGTGGGGGGCACAGATCAACGGGCAGGACATCTCACAGCTGAAAAGGACATATTTTTCGTGAACTGAGAAATGCCAGGAGTTTATTTTTTTAAATCCCAAAATGTCTATTGTGGGACAAAACAGATGAAGGAAAAATGTAAACACTTGTGTACCTTGTGGATAAATGCCAGAACTCCAGAAATCAAGGAACTGTCCCCAAATCTTTAACAGCATAGCAGCACCCAGACGGAGCCCTGAAATGGAAGCAGCATCACACCGGTGGCCAGTCTCCAGCAGCAACAGCTCGCCCGGGAGGACACCTCTTTCAAGGCCCAGAAATACTTCGAGTCTATAATTCTGCTCCCAGGAAACCCACTCTTCAAGTGGAAGAGCAAAAGAAAGCGATTTTAGTGCGTGAAAAAACTCAGACGATAACGTGTACCGCCTATGGGCTCCCACTGAAAAATTCCTGAACATGTAACTACACAAAACAGAAGCAGAAAGAAGTCACGAGCCCGGTGGGAACAACAGGTCGAGAACAGCGGTGAGAAGAAACCAGTGGACATTGTAGTTAACGTTAAACGGACTTCTAGGTATAACATTGAAAATGAGAACCGGCCCTGGCCGGTATGGCTCAGTGGTTAGAGCATCGACCCGAGGACCAAAGAGTCGCGGGTTCGATTCAGGCAAGGGCACATGGCTCTGTGGCGGTTCGGTCCCCGGCCCTGGTCAGGTCGTGAGGGAGGCAACCAGTTGATGTGTGTGTGTCTCTCTCTCCCTCTCTCCCTCTCCCACTCTATCTGGAGATAAATGGAAACATCCTCGGGTGAGGATTAAAAAGAAAGGTCTGACTTCACTTCCTTTGGGTAGACACCCGGAAGAGGCCTTGCTGGATCACATGGCAATTCTATTTTAAACATTTTTGAGGAACCACGGTACTGTTTTCCACAGTGGCCGCAGCCGTCTGCGTCCCCACCAGCGGTGCCCGAGGGCTCCCTTTCGCCACACCCTCCAGCTCTTGGCTCTGACCTTTTGGCTACAAGCTATTCTACCAGGTATGAGGGGACAGCACACGGTTTTGGTGAGCATTTCCCTCATGATGAGTGGCGCCGAGTACTTTCTCATCGACCCGTTGACCATCAGTACATCCTCTTCAGAAAAATGCCTGCGCAGGGCCTTTGCCCATTTTTTAATCAGGTCATTTATTTTATTTTTATTTCTTGCTGTTGAGTTTTATAAGTTCCTTACATATTTTCGATATTAACCCCTTATCAAATATGTGCTTTGCAGATATTTTCTTCCTGTCTCCGAATGGCCTGTTCACGTGTTGATGGCTCGCTGTGCCGAAGACTTTTAGTTTGACGTAGCCCCGTGTTTATTTTTGCTTTGGTGGCCTGAGCTTCTGGTATCGTAGCCAAAAAAATCAATCGCCAAGGCCGATGTCAAGGAGCTTCCCCTCTGAGTTTTCTTCTAGGAGTTGCATGGTTTCAGGTCCTATGCTTGTCTTTAATTCATTTTGAGCTGACTTTTGTGTGTCGTGTAAGATAAGGGTCCGATTTCATTCTTTTGCATGTGGATATCCAGCTTTCCCAGCACCATTCGTTGAAGACTGTCTTTCCCCATTGTGTGTTCTTGATATCTTTGTCAAAAATAAGGTGTGTGCTTGTACGTATGTGCTTGGGTTTATTTCTGCGCTCTCTATTCTGCTCTATGGGTCTCTGTGTCTGTGATTAGGCTGGTGCCATGCTGTTTGGATTATTATAGCTTGGTGATATAATTTAACATCAGGAAATGTGATGCCTCTGTTCTTTCTTAGGATTGCTTTTAGATATTTGGAGTTTTTTAGGTTCCATATGAATTTTATTACTATTATTGTTTAAATGTTTTTATTGATTTTTTTTTAGAGAGAGAGGAAGGGAGAGAGAGATAGAAACATCAATGTGAGCGAGAACTATCAATCGGCTACCTCCTGCATTCCCCCCTCCCCCGAGATCGAGCCTGCAACTCGGGCATGTGCCCTGACCAGGAATCGAACCTGGACCTCTCAGTCCTTGGGACGACGCTCAACCCACTGAGCCACACCGGCCAGGCAGTTCCATATGAATTTTAGAATTGCTTTTCCCATTACTGTGAAAATGTCATTGGAATTTTGATAGAGATTGCATTGAGTCTGGAGATTGCTTTGGGTAGATGGACATTTTAATGATATTAATTCTTCCAACTCATGAACATGGGGTATCTTCCCATTTATTGGTGTCTTCTTCAGTTTATCTCATCAGCATTTTATAGTTTTCGCCTCCTTGGCTAAATTCATTTCTAAGTACTTTATTCTTTCTGACGCTACGATGAAGGGGATGGTTTTCCTGGTTTCCTGTTCAGATGGTTCATTGTCACTGAATTCTGTACGTTGATTCCGTATCCTGCAACTTTATGGAGTTTGTTTATTTCTGCCCACAGATTTTTGTGGCGTCCCTAGGGTTTTCTACGTATAGGACAGACACGGTCGTAAGGGATGCCCAGAGAGCGGATAAGCACGATTTTCAGGTGTATCCGTGAAGGTGGTTCTGGGAGGGATCGGCCCCTGAAGCAGAGTGAAACGCCACCTGCCAGGGGGGTCGCCATCACGCAGTCTCTGCGGGTGGAATAGAACACAGAGGTGGAGAAAGGGTGAGCTCTCGCTCTCTTCTTGAGCTGGGACACCGTCTTCTTCTGCCCTTGGCCATCGAAGCGCCTGGTTCTCAGGACGTTGGACTCCGGCTGAGACGCACACCGTCAGATCCCCGGTGCTCAGGCCTTCAGGTTGGAGTGGAGCGTGGCTGCGGGGGGCCCAGCTTGCAGGCTGGGACTTCCGTCCCCATAACCGCGAGCCGACTGCAGTAATACATCTGTTGGGGGAATGTCTGCATCCCATTGGCTCTGTTCCTCTGGAGGACCCTAGCTAGCACAATGAGAAATTATAATAATTCTAAAAGCAATGAAAACCAAGCTACTTCGCGATCAGCCTACCAACATTAATAAGGCCTAGTTAATGAAAATAATAAACTTCCACTGAAAAACTTAAAGTAGGTCTTCCATAGATTCTAGATGTACAGCCTGTTCCTAGGTGGTTATCCCCAATTTCTAAAGATAACACTTCTCCCCAAAGGGAAATACCCATTCAGTGACGTCAAATTAAACTTCTAACACATTTTGTTTTTCACCTCGGAGGACCCATTCACTCTAAAATCTGAACAGGAAGCAAATGACTAAAAGGCCAGGACAACATTAAGAGATAAAAATTAGAAAGAGAGGGATCCGTCCCACGATCACGATTATTTACGAAAAGGTTACAGGAAACAGCGCGGTGCCGGCGGGGATGGGCAGGCAGACCGCGGCCGTCTCGGACCCACGCACAGCCTGCCTGGGCATGACGCTACCAGCTGGCTCTCGCGGGGAGCAGCTGCTCTGTGACACCACGAAGTCACAAGTCGCTTTCCTTTATCCCGTGTGTCGTGGAGGGAGCGTTGCTGTGAGGTCCTGGGGCCGTGAGCGCCCGCCAAGGCGGGGGATGCATGGAGGAGGCACTCTGGACACAGATGTGGCCGCCAGTTACTGGGGGCGTGACCGTGTGAGCAGGTGTCCCGGCCGGGAGGAGGCGCATGGAACTGACCCGTCCCTGGGCTCCCCCAGCCATGCTGGCATATCCATCTGCAGGCCCATGCTTCCCGGTTCCTGCTGAGGATGTGTTGGGCTCCGGGGTCAGACTGGGCCACCAGGATGATGTGACAAGGGCCTGCGGGCTCCGTGCAAGGAGGTGACCGGCCTAGGCCAGCGGGGATGTCGTGCAGATGTGCTGGTGGTTGGCATTCAGGTCACGGACCTACAGAGGACAGACGAGTCCCCAAGGGCTTCCTGGAGGAGGCGCAGGCACCGTGGGAGCCCCAATGGTGAAGTCCTCATGGTGGGGCGGAGGGAAAGAGGAGGGAGACCCTCTGGGATGGGCGGAGGGCGGGTTCCTGATGCAGGTGAGCCCTGAGCGAGCCCCCTGCCCCGCACACAGCGCCTGGCGGGCTGGCCGGGAAGACAGCCCTGGCTATTGTTTCCAGCCCTGAGGCGCTCCGCTCCGCAGCCGGCTTTTCGGGAAGGAGAGCTCCCAGCATCCAGTGGAGCGCGGCTCCCAGGGTACGGGCTATTGAATCAATCAAACCGAATTAAAAGCCTTGGCCATCCCTTGAACTCGGGGCTGAGAGGCAGCCCTTCTTCTCATTCCAAAGGCTTCCCGGGAGGGCGCCCAGCCTGCGGGGTCTGCAAGCTCGGCTTTGAATTACACAAAGACGGAGCGGGCTGGGAGCAGGGACGCTCCTGCAGACGAGGCACAGAGCCTTCCCTGCAGAGCCCCGCGGACGCCCCGATGTGGGGCACACAGGTGTGTACGGGGCGTTCAGGTGGATGCGCCTGTCACCATGGGGGGGTCCTGACTCGGGGGTGGTTCCCTCGGACCCCGCGGCAGCCCTGCTTTGGAGGGGCAAGATGTGGCCAGACCTGTGGGTTCATGTGCCAGCCCTTACCCCGAGCAGCTGGGGGACGCCGGGGAAGCTGATCGAGCCCTCTGAGCACCTCCCTTCACTGGGGGTGACATTCGCACAGAGCAGTCCCAGGGCCGAGCCCTCCCAGGCCCCGTGCATTCCTTCACCCAAACACCGAAGCTGGGGGTCTGTGGGTCCCTCGCCCTGTGGGTTAAGCCAGAAAACAGACAACATCCCGGTTCTCAGGGCAATTGCAGTAGAAGCAGACCCATTGCAACCCTGCAGTTCCTGGAAAGAAAGGCAGGGGCAGAGCAAATAGAGAGAGGTGATCTCCAGGTGGGCTGCTCGGAGGAGGTGGCTGGAAGCCCAGCCCGGAGGACCGGTTGCTGACTAGTCTTCCAGCAGAGGACAGTGGACAGCCCTCCAGGATCATTCTGAACGTGTACGTGCCTAACAGCGGAGGTCAAACTGTGTGAGGCCAGAGGGTGGTGCTGCAGGGAGACACTGGCCCAGCCGCTAGTGAAGCCGGAGACTCTCCACACCCCTCCGTCAGAAGTGGACCGACCCAGCAGGCAGGGAGCCGGCCAGGTCGTGATGGTGACGGACAGCTGCATCTCCCCCTGGACATCACTGACGTCCGTAAATGACGTCATCCCACGGCGTGGAGCACACGTTTTCTCGAGCCCCCCCACATGAAACACACGCGAAGGCAGACCCCTCTGGCCTATAAAACACACCCTGGCACATTTTAAAAAATAAAAATCCAGCAACATCTGCTCTCAGGCAAGGATGGAATTCAATTAGCAATCAACAGGAAGATAGCTGGGAAATTCCAGAACACCTAGAGATTAAACACACTTCTACATAATATGCAAGTCAAAGAAGACATCTCAAGACAAATTAAGAAAAAATGTTTTCCACGGAATGAAAATACCACTTTTCAAAAGATGTGGGGTGCAGGCAAAGCAGTGGCTGGAGGGACATTTATAGCATTTGGAGGCATGTAGCAGAGAAAAGACAATAAAATCAGGGTCTAAGCGTCCACCTTAGGAAATTAGAAAACGAAGATCTAATTATATGCAAAGTTAGCAGCAGAAAAAAATAACAAAAAATTACAACAGAAATCAATTACGTCGGAATCTTATTTTGTCTCTTGCTTGTTTCTGCCACCTGAGTGTACGTTCTTTGGTTATGGAAATGTATCCATTTGCTTTTGTTTGTATCACAAGTGCCTGGGGCGTTGCCTGCCACATAGCAGGCGCTCAGTACTTACTGAACAATGAACGAATGGAGGAACAGATGGGTCAGTACTTTCCACAGCCACCCTCTGACCCCAGACCGTGGTTTCCGCCACATGGACAGCTGGCTCGTGGGCGCTGTGGCTGCCACGGGGCTGCGTGTTCTGCCCTCGCCGCTTCTGGGCAGGACAAGGGGCGCAGTGAGCGTGGGGAGCCTTTTACAAGGAACCGGTTCTTTCTTTTCCCCTCGATGTCTGAAGTCACACAATCAACGTTTCTCAAGAAGAGGGAGGAACACAGGGGTGCGCAGGCTGGCTGCCTGTCACCCAGTGGAGGATTGAAAACGCCCGACGTGAATTCGGGGGAACTGGATCCCCGTCTTCTGGGGACTGACCTCGGACAAGGGAACGGCATGACTGGACCCGTGTCTGAGCGGGGTCAGAGCCCAGGACTCTCCCACAGTGACCTCCTTCCCTGGGCTTCCTCTGGGCCTGCCGATGGGACAGAGACCCCTCCCTGCCTTTGGGGACGGTCAGGAGCCCCAGGGGACAGGGAGTGCTCTGGTGCCCGCCCCTGGTGTCCTCCTGGGTGTGTTTGCTGGCCTCCTGCGGCAGCCCAGGCCGTCTGCTCACTCCCCATCTTAAAAGTGGGCCGGCCGAGCGGTGCCTGGCGCAGAGCCAAGCCACTGCCGCTGGGGCCGAGCCTGGACCACCTGGAGCTTTGGAGTCGCGGCAGTCCCAGCCCCAGCCCCAGCCCCAGAGGACCGTGTGGCCGGGGAGAAGGAAGCCAGGCTTCAGGCCAGGAGCATCTGCTCCCAGCCCTGCTCTGACAGGTCCAAGCCTGTACCACCACGGCGCTCCTGACCCCTGGGTCCCCGCTCCGAAGGCACAAAGCTGGAGCACGCCCGCTCTCGACACTGCAGGTCTGTTTGAACAATACCTCGTCCATCCGCGACCTCCCTGCGTGGCGACGAACAGCAGTCATCATTCTCGTCCTTGTTTGACGCTTTCCGGCTGATTTCTGTCCCTAAAACGGTTAACTGCTACCATTTTTGTATTTAAAAACCCCGAAAGCACAGTTGAACCAAGCGGCCATGGTGCATGGGCGTGTGTGTGTGCTGACCAGACAACGGACCTGTTTCCTCACTTTCCAAGGGGCTGCGTGCTGTAATTAAGAAGGAAAGTCTCCTCCGAGCATGTTAATTATCTGCTTGCCCTGTGAGCTATCCGTTCTGGATGACGGGTCCTAATCAGCGCGGAGAACAGACCCAAGTTCCCGCGTGTCGGGCGCCGGGCACCTTCCCTGGCATCTCCCCAGGTGTGGGGAGGGCGCCCGAGCCAGGGGCCCTGCGGATTCCGACTGGAGGAGGAGAAGGCCGTTCCCGCTGTGCCCGCCCGGAGGCACCTGGGACGCGTGCTCCTCCCGTCCGCCCCTGGAAGAGCTCTCCTCGGCCACAGCTCCGCGCTCAGCCACAGAAGGTCACAGGAGAGAGCCAGTGCTCTGGTTCTCAGACTGGCCGACCGTGAGCCCGCGACCGTGAGCCCACGACGGCACAGCTGTGAGCCTCTGCCTCTCTGCAGAGAGGTGACCCAGAGGGCAGCTCACGCGGCACAGTGTCTGCCACGGGGGGAACTTCACCCCATCAGTCGTGGGTGTCGTTAATTCACCCGCACGGAGATTCACAGCCACGGACGGCTCGTCTTCCCTGTGCGCTGCCCTGACTGGGGGGCGCTGCCCTGACTGGGGTGCGCCGCGCCCTTGCAGGGACCATGTGTGGCGACAGACAAGGGCACCGGAGGGGTGGAGAGGATGTTCTGGCTGCTGGACACGCATTTCCCGTGCTCTCCCACAACAACCGATCGAGCGCCCGACTGATGGCCCGGAGACAGGAGCCGAAAGGGCGCACCATGCCCAGACCCGCCGCATTCTCCTGCTCCCTCTCTCTCTCCCTTTGCCAGCTGTGTGCAGAGGGCACGCGGAGGCCTCCTGGGAGGTGTGGAGCCCCAGAGAAAGGGGCCTGGGTCCCCGAGTGACCATGTGGAGCAGAGACTTCGCCCAGCTGTAGCCAGCGTGGGGCTGTGACTTGCTTGTGAGCTGGCCGCTGAGACTGGGGGCTGTCTGTTAGGCCGTTAGCAGGTTCTGACCGGTGCAGTGGAGACAGAGCCCCCCCCCCACACCACAGGAGAGGCGGGCCCCCCTTGGCTCAGTGCAAGCAGCTCCCACTCAGGCTGCAGGGTCCTGGAGGGCAGGCCGGGCCTTCCCCACATCGAGCGGCTGGCACAGGCCTGGCCCAGGAGGCATGCCCGGTGCTGAGCCTGGCAGCCTCTGAGAGGCGGGAAGGGCACCAGGCAGAGAAGGTGCAGCCCCCTGTCCCAGTCCAGGGCCGGCTCAGCGCCTGAGAGGGGGGCTGGGCTGCGAGAGCCGGGAGCACATGTCTTCCTCTCCTTCCTGGGCTGTTTGGTCTTCCCACGGTGCCCACATCACGGCACTACGCAGACCAGACCAGCGCCAAGCACGTCGTCCTCTGAAACGCTGTTATGCTAATGGGTGCCTCCGCGGCAGGGCACGTCCCCGAAAAGGCTTCAGTGCTTGATAACACTTCTACGCGAGGTTAATTAGAAGACAGTCATGCTGATTCGCCTCGGCGAGCTCCCCGGGACACCCGGCCACCGGAGGGCCCGTCTTTATCGTCCGCAGACCTCCTGCCCTACTCCGGCCCGGGCCGCCCGCCGCAAAGCCCTTCCAGGGGAGCCGCTTGGAGCTTCTAAGGAGTTTTGACAAGTCGTGGTTCCGGTCAACTTTACGCAGTTCAGAATTCGTGGAAATAATGGCTTCAGGAAAAACATGGTTTGAATATTAAAACACTGAAGGGTACATTCAAATTGGACGAGAATGCATAACGTAACGGTCTCCTCCAGGTAACAGTTGCTCTCAGTGGGCCAAGGTCCCGCGCACGGCCCTGGCGCCCCAGCCTGTCCCCGCGAAGGGCTCCTCCCGGGTCAGAACCTTCCTCTGAACCCCACGACACTGGTCTCCTGTCCTGACTAATGGGTCACTAACCAATTAAACCCAGACTGAAACTAAGTGCTGCCAGGTTTAATTTTTCCCGGTAGGAATTCGATGTGGGCAGTCATTAGAGAAAAAGCCAATTACCCACGGGTGTCAGCTGCCTGGTCCAGCGGCCGCCTCCCGTCAATGTGCTAATTCACCCGGTAAATCATTTAATGACCAGTACTCAAGCCAGGGGCTTGAGCAAAGGTCTGTCAGCCCCATCCCGGCTCCCCGCCTGCAGCCGCCCTGGCTGGGAGTAAGGCGTGCCCCCAGACCTTCTGGGGGTGTCTGCGTGTTTCAGAACCATGGATATAACCTTTCTGCAAAACGTGGGCAAATCTCCTCAGCTTCAGTCCTGTGAGAACAGGCCCCCTGCACCTCGTTCCCAGTGGGATCTAATTCCTCCTGCCAGGGCTCAGCGGAGGAGTGGACAGAGCTGCGGCACTGAGCAGGGAGGCAGCTCAGGGACCTCTCCCTGCGGGAGGGGAGGAGGAGAGGAGTGGGGGAGGGGGAGGAGGTGGAGGAGGGGGGGAGGGGGAGGAGGTGGAGGAGGGGGGGAGGGGAAGGAGGTGGAGGAGGGGGGAAGAGGAGGAGGAAGGGAAGGAGGAGGGGGAGGAGGAAGCTGTGTGAGGGGGAGGAGGAGAGGGGGTGAAGGCCCAGAAGGATGAGAGGCCCTTGGATGACGATGACGGCTGCCAGGGGGGTGCTGCCTTCAGGGGAGGAATATTCGGGCGCCTGCAGAGGGGCCACCACGGTTTCCTGTCCCAGGTGCATGGCCTTCGAACACGCCTCGGCTTTAGCACTAAATTAAATGTGCCTCCTGTCTGCCTGTTAAATTAAACTCCGAGAAGGATTAGGTGGCGATTTGTTTTCCAGGTTGACTCCCGTTTATCTGAAGGCCTGTCCCTGGTAGCTCGGAGGTCTGGGTTGCATCCGCTATGCACATTCCCAGGTCGTGAGCCCGGGCTCCTGGAGGAGAAGGGCGAGTGGGCTCTCAGTCACTCCGTCGGTCATTCCTTCTCGGCCCTTCTGCCCGCTGACCATCACCCTGACCGTCTGCGCGTGGCCAGCCCCTGTCAGGTGTCTTAGGGACCGCCACGCCTGGTCCCTGGCTTTAGAGACCCAGAGCCTAGAGCAGGAGCCCTACAGGGGGATTCATTCTTCAGCTCACAGTGTGTTCTTGTCCCCAGATATCCTGCGGTGTGCGTGGGTGACGGCACGGCCCAGCAGGGCTTCTGGAACCGGAGCTTCCTTGCCCTCTCCCACGCAGTCGGGGGACACTTCTGGCGCGGTGGCTGGTGCTAGGGTCTATCGTGTATTTTCTGGAAAGCCCCCAAATCGACCCTGATGCTCTGCTCAGCGTGGGGCCCGGGTTCTCAGTCTCTGAACCGTCCGGGTCCCCCCTTCCAGGCCCACTCATGGGCTCATGACGCTCACTTCCCTCTTCCGGCAGTTCTGGGGTGGCATCCTCCGAAGGTAGTGACCTGAGGGCTTGACCTGGCACACAGGTCCTTCCCCACTTCTCCGGGGGCTTCCCGAGTCCGCCCACAGTCCCGCAGACCCGCGTGGGTGCCCACAGCTCCCGGAGGCGGAGCCTGCCTGTCCTTGCAGCCCAAGTGGACGGCCACCTTCTCTGTGACGCCTGTCTGGCCTCCCCAGCCCTGAGGGTCCCTCCTGTGCGCTCGGTGCCTTCACTGCACCCCCTCCCCAGACCACCTGCTTGTCAGACCACCAGTGCCTCCTGGGCAGGCTCCGTACCGGCTCCACTCAGCCGGAGGCTCCGATCGCGAGGGCCGCTGCCGCACTGGGTCACGGCGGTGACTCGGCGGTGACCTTTCTCACCGGTGGTCCTGGGGACGTAGCTAGCTGAGTGCAGTGCGTCCCTCCATCGGATGTCACCAGCCTTGAATGAGGGGTTATTTTTCCAATTAACATGGGAGGAAAATGACAGGGACGTTGAGTCAGGGGGCCTGGAGTCCCAGCTAAGTGGAGTCTGGACTTAGGCCCACGTCAGTGGGCTGGGAAGTAGGGGTGAAAATGAAGCCTCGTGACGTTGGGAAGGGTTAGTAAGATGACGTGGACCCAGCCCCAGCACAGATGCTGGCACAGAGCGGACAGTCTAGACGTGGGGATATTCTCACTTTCTGGAAACCACCCTGAGGGGGCGGGGCCTGGTGGGCGGGGCCTGGGTTAAGCTCTGTGAGGGTTCTTGCGCAGCACCTGCTCGGAGCCCACAGAAGTGGCTCAGGAAAGGGTTAGTGAGTGAGTGAGTGAAGGAAGGAATGAGCGCAGGAGGCCAGTTAGGCAGGAAGGCGATGGATGAGGAGAGGAAGCAGGGGGAGAGGGGAGGGCTGGGGCCCGTAGGCTCGGAGGAGAGAGGAGAGAGTGACCTGCCAGGGCAGTGACATCCGTCACAGGATCTGAGAAGGGGTCTGTCAGGGTCGGACTTGTCATTTGAAAATATCGGATGGGTTCCTGTAGTCGATATCTATTAGGGAGGATGGGAGTGAGGGACAGACATCCCAGGATCTACTGCCAGACTCCTGGGGACGGAGAGGAAATACGGCCCAGGTTCCGGAGGCACATCCTGGGCGCCGTCCTGAGCCTGTGTGTGAGTGTGTGTGTGTGAGTGTGTGTGTGCGCATGTGTGTGAGTGTGTGTGTGTGTGCATGTGTGTGAGTGTGTGATTGGTATGTGGTGTGTGTGTGTGTGATTGGTGTGTGTGGTGTGTGTGTGTGTGATTGGTGTGTGTGTGTGTGATTGATGTGTGTGTATGTGTGTGTGATTGGTGTGTGTGGTGTGTGTGTGTGTGGTGTGTGTGTGTGTGTGTGATTGGTGTATGTGTGTGGTGTGTGTGTGGTGTGTGTGTGATTGGTGTGTGTGTGTGGTGTGTGTGTGTGTGATTGGTGTGTGTGGTGTGTGTGTGTGTGTGATTGGTGTGTGTGGTGTGTGTGTGTGTGTGATTGGTGTGTGTGGTGTGTGTGTGTGGTATGTGGCGTATGAGTGTGTGTGTGATTGATGTGTGTGTGTGTGGTTGATGTGTGTGGTGTGTGTGTGTGATTGGTGTGTGTGGTGTGTGTGTGTATGATTGATGTGTGTGGTGTGTGTGTGAAGCTGCCAGAAACACAGGGTGCTGTTTAACGTGAATGTCAGGTAGCCATCAGTGGGTTGGTGTCCACATGCCACATGTGGCCCCGTGGCACTGACAGTGGAGTAGTCCAAGTGCTGAGACGTGGGGGTGTCACCCCAGCTCACCGCCCAGTCCCTGGAGAGCAGGTCGGCCGTCATCCCGTCTCCCTCGGGAGGAACAGAGGCCCGGAGATGAAGGACTGGCCCCCAGAAGTCCCTCCCAGGCCTGGCCCAGGGCTGAGCTCTCAGCGGGAGGCCAGGGGATTTGACAAAGGTTCTGGAGGTCGGACAGGAGACCTCCAGGGGCTGCGGTGGGGTGGGAGTGTCTGGGGGGCCGGAAGACCCTCTCCACCCGCCTTCAACCCCCTACTCCAGGCTTCCTGCTCCCTGCTCCCCCCATCGACCCTGCCCCAGGGCTGTTGCCAGGGACGCCTGGTGCCTGGACCCAGCTGGGACTCATCTTGCAGAAGGGCGGCAGGAGCCAGCACCTGGGGTCTCCCGGGACAGCTCAGCTGGTGCCCAGCATACCAAGCAGGACGTCTGTGGGGCCGGGGAAGGCCAGCGCCTGGCACAGCGCTCCTCACTGCATCCTCCCAGGGTCGCCCCAGCCCCCAGGTGTCGGCCGCACATCTGCCGGGGGCGGGCTGCACCTGTGTCCTGTGTGCTCTGGGAAATCCAAGGAGAGAAACAGGGTTGATTAATCCCCAATCCTCCGCCGGCGTTTAATCTCGGTGAGCATTAGACAACAATCTCATTACGTGTTTATGTCTTCGACATGATGGGCGAGGAATGAAATCAAGCCATAAAATCAATTATTCTGCAGAAATTGTCATGTAACACAAAACATCAGCAGAGACAAAAGCAGTTATGATTAGGACTTAATTTGGCCCGTGCTGACTGCCGAGCTCACCTAGGTCCCCTGTCGTGAGCCCCGTGCTGGGCCCGGGATGGGAAGAGAGAAACCTCTTAAAGGTCTCGCTCTGTCTGCCCCGGTCTCCCCCTCCCCCTCCCCTCTCTTCACCTCCTCCCCTTGTCCCCTCCTCTCCTCACAGCCACCTCCCTGCCCGACTGGAATCATTAAATTCCTTTTACAGCAGAAGCAAGGGAGCCAGGAAAGCAAAGTGGCTTTTCCGAGTGGCCCAGCGAGCACAGGGGTGGGGGGGAGTCAGTAGCGGCCGGGTGGGGGGTGTCCCGCCGAGGCGTCGTCTGGGTCCAGGTGGCCTGCACACAGCGAGAGGCCGCTCCTAAGAAAGGGCGGGCTGAGACTTCCGTCTGTCTGCAGCAGGCCCTGCCAGTCCTGGGAAGGGCCAGCAGCATGGACTTCAACACCAGACACTGCCTCTGGTCCCCGCCTCTTCCCAGCTGGCAGGCGGGGGGCCGAGGGTTACAGGTCACCCCTGGGAACCTGCCCAGGGAGTGGGGATTGTCAGGGGCGCCTTCTCCACTCGCCCAAGCCCCCCACTCCTCTCTGCTCCTTCCTCCTGTGCCCACAGAGGCGGCAGTTGGCGCTGAAGGTGTCAGAGTTTGTGTGCATGGGGGAGGGTGCCAGTGGCCCCAGGTCAGCAGAGATGCCCCAGGCAGAGCCCAGGGCATCTTCATCTCCAGCCAGAGGGGAACCTTTTTACTGGGACAAAGCTGGCCGAGGCTCACCCCTCGGAGGCGGAGGGTGTGCAGAGGGTGTGTCTGCGGAGGGCTGGGCCCCAGGGCCTGTGCCCAGGCTGACTGGGAGCCGGGGGACCTGGGGCAGCCGTGGGAACCCCAGATTGGCCTCGCTCACAATCACATCCTCGGTGACTGGTGGGCCACGGGAGGGCACGGGGCAGAAGGCGCGGGAGCACCCTGCTGACGGGCAGAGGAGGTCACGGGTGCCGGGAGGGCTACAGGAAGGCTTCCTCAGGGGGCTTCCCGGCCAAGGAAATGCTCAGCCTCGTCTCCCCCCCAGACTGTCCTGGTCCCGGGAGGCATGTTGGATCGCGTCCCCTCTTACTCCGAGCTGCCCACACGGGGCCGGTCACTATAGCAGAGCATGGTGGACGTGTGTGTGTCCCTTTCCCTCCCAAGGGCAGCTCCGTGCAGAGAGCGTCTCAGACCTGCCCCACGTGCAGCCACGAGCCTGCAGAGTCCACGCCCAGGAAACACGGGAGAGCCGAAGGGACTCAGGATTGCAGGGCTGGGCAGGGTGAGCTGGGCAGGGTGAGCTGGGCAGGGTGAGCTGGGGAGGGTGAGCTGGGCAGGGTGAGCTGGGCAGGGTGAGCTGGGCAGGGAGAGCTGGGCAGGGTGAGCTGGGCAGGGAGAGCTGGGCAGGGTGAGCTGGGCAGGGTGAGCTGGGCAGGGTGAGCTGGGCAGGGAGAGCTGGGCAGGGTGAGCTGGGCAGGGAGAGCTGGGCAGGGTGAGCTGGGCAGGGTGAACTGGGGAGGGTGAGCTGGGCAGGGTGAGCTGGGCAGGGTGAGCTGGGGAGGGTGAGCTGGGCAGGGTGAGCTGGGCAGGGTGAGCTGGGCAGGGAGAGCTGGGCAGGGAGAGCTGGGCAGGGTGAGCTGGGCAGGGTGAGCTGGGCAGGGTGAGCTGGGCAGGGAGAGCTGGGCAGGGTGAGCTGGGCAGGGAGAGCTGGGCAGGGTGAGCTGGGCAGGGTGAACTGGGGAGGGTGAGCTGGGCAGGGTGAGCTGGGCAGGGTGAGCTGGGGAGGGTGAGCTGGGCAGGGTGAGCTGGGCAGGGTGAGCTGGGCAGGGAGAGCTGGGCAGGGAGAGCTGGGCAGGGAGAGCTGGGCAGGGTGAACTGGGCAGGGAGAGCTGGGCAGGGAGAGCTGGGCAGGGTGAACTGGGCAGGGAGAGCTGGGCAGGGAGAGCTGGGCAGGGAGAGCTGGGCAGGATGAGCTGGGCAGGGTGAACTGGGCAGGGTGAGCTGGGCAGGGAGAGCTGGGCAGGGTGAGCTGGGCAGGGTGAGCTGGGCAGGGAGAGCTGGGCAGGGAGAGCTGGGCAGGGTGAGCTGGGCAGGGAGAGCTGGGCAGGGTGAGCTGGGCAGGGAGAGCTGGGCAGGGAGAGCTGGGCAGGGTGAGCTGGGCAGGGAGAGCTGGGCAGGGTGAGCTGGGCAGGGTGAGCTGGGCAGGGTGAGCTGGGCAGGGTGAGCTGGGGAGGGTGAGCTGGGCAGGGTGAGCTGGGCAGGGTGAGCTGGGCAGGGTGAGCTGGGCAGGGTGAGCTGGGCAGGGAGAGCTGGGCAGGGTGAGCTGGGCAGGGAGAGCTGGGCAGGGTGAGCTGGGCAGGGTGAGCTGGGCAGGGTGAGCTGGGCAGGGAGAGCTGGGCAGGGTGAGCTGGGCAGGGAGAGCTGGGCAGGGTGAGCTGGGCAGGGTGAACTGGGGAGGGTGAGCTGGGCAGGGTGAGCTGGGCAGGGTGAGCTGGGCAGGGTGAGCTGGGCAGGGTGAGCTGGGCAGGGAGAGCTGGGCAGGGAGAGCTGGGCAGGGTGAGCTGGGCAGGGTGAGCTGGGCAGGGTGAGCTGGGCAGGGAGAGCTGGGCAGGGTGAGCTGGGCAGGGAGAGCTGGGCAGGGTGAGCTGGGCAGGGTGAGCTGGGGAGGGTGAGCTGGGCAGGGTGAGCTGGGCAGGGTGAGCTGGGGAGGGTGAGCTGGGCAGGGTGAGCTGGGCAGGGTGAGCTGGGCAGGGAGAGCTGGGCAGGGAGAGCTGGGCAGGGAGAGCTGGGCAGGGTGAACTGGGCAGGGAGAGCTGGGCAGGGAGAGCTGGGCAGGGTGAACTGGGCAGGGAGAGCTGGGCAGGGAGAGCTGGGCAGGGAGAGCTGGGCAGGATGAGCTGGGCAGGGTGAGCTGGGCAGGGTGAGCTGGGCAGGGAGAGCTGGGCAGGGTGAGCTGGGCAGGGTGAGCTGGGCAGGGAGAGCTGGGCAGGGAGAGCTGGGCAGGGTGAGCTGGGCAGGGAGAGCTGGGCAGGGTGAGCTGGGCAGGGAGAGCTGGGCAGGGAGAGCTGGGCAGGGTGAGCTGGGCAGGGAGAGCTGGGCAGGGTGAGCTGGGCAGGGTGAGCTGGGCAGGGTGAGCTGGGCAGGGAGAGCTGGGCAGGGTGAGCTGGGCGGGGTGAGCTGGGCAGGGTGAGCTGGGCGGGGTGAGCTGGGCGGGGTGAGCTGGGCGGGGTGAGCTGGGCAGGGTGAGCTGGGCAGGGTGAGCTGGGCAGGGTGAGCTGGGCAGGGAGAGCTGGGCAGGGTGAGCTGGGCGGGGTGAGCTGGGCAGGGTGAGCTGGGCGGGGTGAGCTGGGCAGGGTGAGCTGGGCAGGGTCCGCCGTCCCCCGCGCCCGGGAAGAAGCCTGTGCGCGTGCTGGCACTGAGCCCTCTGCTCAGCCGCTGGGAACTGTGACGTGTGGAAGGAACTGGAGAGTTTGGAAGATCACTGTGTGGCAGCCTCTGGGAAAGGTGCGATCCGGGCACCGCTGCCAATGGAGGGATCCGTTCGCGATGACAGAAAACGTATGTCTGGGATCTGGACGGCACCGCCTCGACCACGGTGGAGCTGAGCGTCACGAAGCGTGTCCCCTGAGTGTGCAGGTGCTCATGGCCTGTACTCTTCCCCAGAACATTGCATGCGAGGCCGCTCGAGCCCCGGCCCCCCACTTACCAAACACGGGCAATGGTAGAGCAGCTCAGCGACACCTCGGGACAAGCGCCGCGCGCTGGCGCCCTGCAGGACACGTACTGTTCTGTGTGGAACAAAATGATGCACAAAATGACGGGTGAGGGACTCCCGAGCAATCAGCAAACTCAGCCAACCCGGCGCACCCACCTCGCTCGGATTCCCGACGGAACAAACCCGCTCAGGGCGGCATTCACAGGCAGACCTTCGGCCTCGGACAGAGCGTCGGACACACGTGAGACGTCGTCGTGAGCTGTGCGCCAAGTGATCGTGGCGTCTCGGATATACACGGAAACGCCCATTTTTCAGAGATGTGTACGGAAACATTTAGCAGCGAAGTGACAGTCTCCGGCATTTGAGAGAAACAGATGTCAGAAAGTTATAAATAAACGAAGGAAGCGAATAGGAGAAGTAAAACCTCTCTACCTTCAGCGATGTCTGAAGTTGTACCCACTCGCATGAAAAAAGTAGAAATCAGTGACTGTGTGTCTAAGTGATTAAGTGTGTAGATAAAAGAGTTTTCTCCCAACTACACAGCCAATATTTCCAGCGGCCAGTGGGGAAGCCGGACCCGCCAAGCCGGGGTCACCTGCGAAGGGTGTGTGACCTCAGCCCGTCAGTGTGTCTGCTCCAGACCCGCCTTCCTTCACACTCGGGAAGTCACGCCTCCCTCGAGGTTTGTAAGTTGCGGCAGACTCTGGTCTCTCCACGGAGAGGCAGGCTGCCCTTCCCCCGTCGTCCGCCAGGCCAGGTGGCCCCACACCCAACAGGTCTTCAGTCCCTGCCCCACCACGCACGAGGCAGTGGGTGGCTGGGTCCTGGCACAGACACCACTGCTCGTGAGTGGGTGGGTGAGGCTAATACAAAAACCCACGTTTTGCAGTGAAGTTGCCTCGTGGTCCTTCTGGTCCAGAGACTCCTTTCCTGCAGACACTGTGTCTGTGAATCCGCACCCACCAGGCCGGGCTCTTGAGGGAGTGACTCCCGGCTTCCCACCAGCGCCAAAGGTCCGAGACCCAGAGGCCGTCTGACACCAAGGGGAAGAGCATCCCCCGCCTGGGCCCACTGGGGCCGCCGTCAGGACGGCGAGGCTGTCCGGTGAGGTGGGCAGGGGACGGTGGGCCCGGGTGGGGTCGTGGCTGGGAAGGTGGGGGGTGCTGGGATGAAAGCATGTGTCTGGGCTCAGAGAAAGAGGCTACTCGAAGGTCATGCCTGTTTCTGGTCTGGACACCTGGGTGGCGGCCCACAGTTTCCTCACACGGAGAGCACGGCTCTGGCTGCAGAGGCTGAGGCCACCGGCACACCTGTGCTGTCTGCAGACAGGACGAGGCAGGGCCAGGTGGCCGTGTCGCTGGGGGAAAGGGAGGGACGAGGGAAGGCCCGGGAGATGGTCTGAGTGGGGTCGAGCTCTCGGAGAAGACGTGGACGGGATGAGAAGGCGCCTCTCTGCCAAGCACGACTACCTTTGACACGGTCGGAGGTGACCGCCGGGGACTCTGCGGAGCGGCAAGGGGAAGGCAGACTGGTCAGTGACCCCTGGGACGGGGAGACGGCACAACGATAGTCCCTGTGCCTGCACAGAGGAGAGGGGCCTGGAGGGCCCGCCCCCGGGGCCACAGAAGCTGCCCAGTGGCACTTCTCCCCGGGTCAAACACACGTCCCTCCCAACGCCAGGTGAGCCCGGGGCCACTGCCGAGGGCGTCCAGGGAGACATCCCCTTCCTCAGCAGCCCCAGCTCTCCCCCTCAGCCTGGAGAGACAGGGAAGGCGGGGTGCAGTGACTAGAGGGGCCGTGCCAACGACATGGGGTGGCCTCGTGGCCCCTGAGATGTCCCCCCTCCACTTGGGGCACCAGTGGTTGGGGGCACAATGACTCCCGGCCAGGGAATCCCGAGACTCCCCTCCCATCAAGAGACGCTGGGGGCCCAGGTCGGCAGAACCCCAGCAGCCCCTCGGGAGGGTCCACTGGAGCCCCCACAGCGCCACACAAACCAAGCAGCCAAAGATGACGTCACAAAGACTTCAGAAATTACACGGGTCATCAGAACTGCGGCCCCACAGAGCACGCCGGGACCCCGGGCGTTGAAATAAACGGTGACCGCCTGCTCACCCAGGACGTAAGGAGGACCCAGAGTCTCCGACCCCGTGGGCAACGTGTCCGCAGCCCACCAGCACCTGCCTGTCACACCGGGAACCGGGACAGTCGCGGTCTGAAGGAGACGAGGCGCTCACGGACAGCGACGCCAGCCTGACACAGTTTTGACGCAGTTGTCAGAAAAATGCACCAACAGCTGCAGACTCTCTTGAAACACACGGAAAGAAACAAGAACAATCTCAGCAAGTGAACAGAAGTCAGAGCAAAGAGTGAGACGGAAACTGTGGAGCTAGCAATAATCCACGAACGGCCCGGCCGGTGTGGCTCAGCGGGTGGAGCGCCGTCCCGGGCACTGAGAGGTCCCGGCTCGGTTCCCAGTCAGGGCTCATGCACAGAGAATAAAGAATTGCTCCATTCTGAACAACAGAGAAAAAGACTGAGAAAAATGTGCACGGAACCTCTGGGACCTACAGCATAGTAAACACACCTCCAACATTCACAGCATCAGAATCTGGGGAGAGAAGAGACCGCCCTCCAAGGAATAATTGCTGAAAAATCCCCACATTTGGTGAAAGACAAACCTACAGATTTAAGAACGCCAGCAGAGCCCAAACCAAATGAACCCAGAGAGATCCACTTCTGCTCACCTCACAATAAAACCACCGACAGAGAGAGAGAGTTAAGAGCATCCAGAGAGCCCGGCTGGTGCGGCTCAGTGGACTGAACGCCGTCCCGTGGACTGAGAGGTCCCGGTTCGATTCCCGGTCAGGGCACATGCCCGGGTTGCAGGCTCACTCCCCAGTGGGGGGCGTGCAGGAGGCAGCCGATCGATGTTTCTCTCATCGATGTTTCTATCTCTCTCTCCCTTCCTCTCTCTGAAAAATCAATAAAAACATATTAAAAAAAAAAAAAGAGCAGCCAGAGATGTGACGTGTTGTTGTAACGTGTCCTCGAGATAACCAGAGACGCACAGTCGAATTGTGAAGGAGCACTTCATTACGCCGGCGGACTGGCGGGGTACAGCTTCCCCAGATCCTCAGCACAGATTCTTCTTGCTCGTCCCAATTTAAAGACAGAAGCCCCATCCCCACCCCCCACCAGGGGACCAGTACAATAGTGGGAGTGACAGCGATTTCAGAAGTCAAAATTAGCATTATTCACTGACTAAGGCACAAGTACTTGCAAATACCGATACTCAGGAAACTGCAAATGCCTCCCAACACGTGGGGCAACTATAATCTTAGGCAAAATTCCTTTACTTCTGGGGGTAATTAACCTATTATAGGAAGAATATCGAGGAAGCTCTAATGATGATGAAAATGGGAGTCATTTAGTCGCCTTAGCCAAGGGGCCTGCGTAAGAATGGAATCTAGTCGCCTTAGCCTCGGGGCCCAGGTCAGTGTCAGCTGTAGGTAAAAACCGCATTGAATGACAAGGGGTTTCTGGCCTGGGAGCCGGAGGCGGGCGAGACTGTCCTCAGGGACTCTCCTTGGTGGGCGGTCTCCCGTGGGCGGAGCAGTGAGCCTACTGAGGTGGAGTCATGGAACTGGACGGACTCCTCCTGCGTGGACAGAGGACAGTCTCCCGCAGGAAGGAGTGGGTGAACCAGGCATCGCGGAGCATCTGAGGGAGAGAAGGAGAGCAAAGGAGGCACGGGCCGGGGGTACACACAGGGGACTCTGCTCGTGGACTTCGCGGGTCGTGTGCGATGATCAAAACGACATTTCCCACGCCGACTCAGCAGTGATATTAAAGGCAGGAGGAGAGGTACCCACACGGAGAAAGGCCGTCACGCTTCCGTCGCGGGGAAGAAAGGCTGGCACCAGCGAGCCCGCCAAACCTGCCAGGCAGCTGCCACTCACAGACGCAGGGAAGGAGCCGGGCCCAGACCTCACACCGGGCCCAAACATTGATTCAGAACGGTTCACGGACTCGAGTAAGTGGAAATCCGCAAACCTTCAGAGAAACATGGAGACAGTGTTGGGGACCGGGGACGAAAGAGCGGGTCCCCGACTTAGCGCCGGACACGTGGTCCGCACAGGAAGGACGGACAGGTCGGAGTTCATGAGACCCGTTGTTCTTTTACCCTGCAAACACCCACGTGAAGAGTTTCAAGGCAAAGTGTGGGCTGGAAGGAAACATCTGCAGATCACAAATCTGACAAAGGACCGGTACCCAGAACTTACCAAGAACTCTCCAAGGTCAACACGTCCCATTCCCCGGGCCTGTGGTTCATTTCTTCTAGAAAATGTCTGATGAGTCGACATCTGCTTTTTCCTTAAGCGACGTCAAGCAGAGTCTCTGTTGCTTGCAACCCAGAGTCCTGACTAGGGGACGCCCTCCGGGGAGCCAGCGCAGGGGAGACTCAGCCCACGGATTCCACTTCCCGATGGACTGCGGACGTGCCAACCCACCCCGGGGCCAGGCCGCCCGGCATCGCCCGTGGTCCTCTGGGATCCTCAGCCCTGTCCTCTAGCGATCTGACCCGCTTCCTAGGGGCTTTGCAGGCCCCAGCCCCTCACCCCTGGGAGGCGGCCCCCCTCCCCAGCTCCGGTCTCCGCCACCCTCTCCAATCTCCCCTTGCGGAGCCCGCAGCAGTGCTGGGCACTTACTCCTTCTTTATGGCCGTGTACTGCTGGAGCTTAATGACCCATAAATCTCAGGTTATGAAGCCACAGCTCTCCATAGAAGCGGCTCGAAACGAGCTCGGGATAAAGTTCCCAGGCCGGCTCACGGGAGGGCCCCGCTAAGTGCCAAAGCCCTCCGAGTCTGTCCTGCCCAGTTTCGACCATCCACCACAGGGTCAAAGCTGGAGGGTTACTCATCCTTGGATCGATGGATGGAGGGAGGGAGAGACGCCACCTGCCAAGCACACGCCCCTCTTAGTCACGTGTGCGCAGGGGAGGCTCACGGCGGGCCTGCTGGTCTGAGGGCCTGGGCGCAGGCTCCGGCGTCTCGGAGATCATCCTGGGAATGTCCCCGAGGGGCGTCCTGCTCCCTGAGTTCCCCAGTCCCGCTCCCTCTTTCTTCCTCCCCTCCACGGGGGCCACGGGTGGGGTTCTCTGTTCAACCCCAGTGTTTCCTTCGCTCCCATTTTCTATCTCCCTTCCTCCGCCTTCTCTGTGAACCCAGCTTTCCATCCTCCTGCCTCCCTCCCCCGGGTGGACATGGAGATCTGGGCAGGGGGAGGGGCTCGGCCTGGCTGCCTTCCTGTCCCTGTGCTGTGAGCCCTGCCATGGCTGGAGGGCTGTGCCTCCACGGGCCCAGGGCCTCACCGCTTTGCAGGGGCCCAGTCTCGGGTCACTCCCTCCCCATCCTGGGCAGCAGGGGACGGCCGTGGTGGGAGGGAGACGGTCCGGATGGGGGCAGCGTCTGAGAACCGGGTTTGGATCCTCTGGCACGAACTCAGGTCCCCAGACAAGTGCCACCCTCACTGAGGCTCGGCCCTCGTAATCCCGTGGGTGCACACGGTCCTTTACGCTTTTGCCAGATTATTTCTAAAGCACCACGCTTGTTTATTCCGCCTGGTTCAGTGTCCCCCCCCCAGAGACAGCGGACCCCAGATCGAGCGTGGGGGCCTCACGCCCACAGAGGACGAGCTGCAGGTGGCCAGGGCCGGTTCTGGGGGCTCCCCCTCCCCCGCCCGCTCCCAGACATGCGGCACACAAAGCCTGCCCTGGTGGTCCCAGGGTGGAGGGTCGCGGCGGGAGAAGCCTCCAGCTAGCTGCCCCGTCCTCCTTCCACCTGGGTTCGTCCAGTTCTGTCCTAAGCCGGGGGACAGGGAGGTAGTGACAGATCTGTAGGTTTCCTGAAAACCCCCTTTCACAGGGAGCCGTGAGCTGGCCCGACCAGAAGACAGATGGACAGCCTCAGTCATAAAGATTCCTAAGTGACAGTTTTGCGAGAGTTATTTCCAGGAGGGTCATTGCCACTGAATTGCAGGTGTGAGCTGACGCGTGCACCTGGGTCTCTCAGGAAGAGCAGCTGCTGGGACCGGCCCGGGCCACGCGCCCTGAGGGCTTCCACTCCCCAGGTCCGGCAGGTGGGCACAAACACCCCACGTCTCAGGTCGGCACTGGCCCAGCGTCCGGTGCGGCGGGGTCAGGACGCCAGGCTGACCTCGGGGGACAAAGTTGGGCCACCACCATCCTCTCCCGGGGCCGGACAGCCAGGAGGGGCCCTCGGCCGGGGGACCTTGTGGCTTAGAGTCCAAGCCCCCCAGATGCCCTCCTGGGCACAGCCGCTCAGGCCAGAGGACGCCCTCCGTGGACGCAGGCTTGGGGTAACTGAGGAATGGAGCCTGGCCCTCCTCACCACCCTCACTGTCCGCATCTGGGAATGGGTGCACGGATAGCCAAGGGGCCGTTCCTTACTGATTCGTCGGCTCGGTGTCATTGATTACTTATGTACCACGAGCAAGAAAGAGTCTCTCCCAATGACACGCAATGCCCCCGTCACCCAGAATTATCAGACGTGTTGTGGAGATTCATTCCGTGTCACTTCTTAAATACATATATATACTTTTATTGACTTTTAGAGAGAGAGGAAGGGGGAGAGAGACAGAAACATCGATTGGCTGCCTCCTGCACGCCCCCCACTGGGCATCGAGCCCACAACCCGGGCATGTGCCCTGACCGGGAATCGAACCGGGACCTCTCAGTCCATGGGACGACGCTCAGTTCCCTGAGCCACACCGGTTGGGCTCATCCCGTATCCCTTTGATAAGGAGAATAGACGTGACACAAATTTGGGAGTGTTCCTGTGCTGGTTTCAGTCAACGTGTAACAAATGATCACGGATTTAGCGGCTTAAAAGAACCCAAGTGTTGCGACTCCGTAGGTCAGACGTCTGACCTGCTCCCACGGGGCTGGACAAGCAGTGGGCAGGGCTGGCTGCTTCTGGGGGCCCCGGGAAACATCTGTCCCCGGTCCTTCCGGCCTCTCGAGGCGCCCAGTTCCGTGGCTCGGGGCTCCTTCCACCATCTTCAAAACCCGCCAGACGCGCCCCCTGTTTCAAGGTGGCTGACTGGCATCGTTGACTCTCCCTGCACCTTCCTGTCACCTGCATGGTGGCAGGTTCTGGAGAGTAGGACCTGGACGTCTTTGGGGACCATCACTCTGTCGACAGACCCCAGGGTTCCTAAGACGGCTTCCTGCTCCCAGCCTGATTCTCTGGGTCTTTTTGGCTAAGAACTGCCGGTGTCCTGTTCTTCCACAGACACCCTCGTCTGCGCCATCGGGAGCTCCGGCTAGCCCTCCCGACGGGGAGGTCCGCTGGGTGAGCGGGACTGGTTTCCAAGCCACCACGCCCTTCTGCCGGCCTCAGCGTCCGTGTGCAGGTGGTGGCCACGGTGACCAGACCACCTTCTGACCACCAGGCTTGATGCAGTGCAGCCTGACCTCCAGGCGTGAGTCCTCCCAGCGCTGGTGGAAGGTGGCCGGCATGTCATAGCCAGCACTTGGTGACGGGGGCTTCACGCTGCTGCCAGCCGATCTAGGAGACCACCGCTCTGGGTCTGCTGGACGCTGGCCTCCAGTCCTGACCAGAACGCCTGGGAGGGAGTGGACGCTCACCGAGTATTGTTGGATCCATGGACGGATGACGGACGCACGGACGAATTCAATGGAACACGGTTAGTACTATTCAGGTAAGAGTTGTCAAGGGTTGTTAAGGGTATGAAATAAAATAATGTTGGCATGTGGTCTGCTTAAAGGAAGCCCTTGGAAAAGAAATATTTCTTTCCTCTCTTGCCTCCCAGGCAGACAGCAGAACACAGTGCCCCAAGGACCCCAAGGTCGGTCCCCAGCCCCTCGCACGGAGGACCCGGTGACGTGCTTGAGTGCGTGGGTGCGGAGGGCTGCGTGGGCGATGCATGAAGAAATGCCAGCTGCTGGGGCCTCTGAGGCGTGTGATGCTCCCGATGGTCCCTCCAACCCCAGGGGCTCCATATTACGTGTGACCTGCCGGGGCCCTGGGCGGCCTGGGACACATTCTGAGGCCATCATGAGATGAGATCAGGAAACGGCCCCATGCGCCAGGACGTCCCCAGGAAGGGGGCTGAAGGGACGCTGAGGCAGAGGACACAGGCTCCTGGGGTGCAGGTGTGCCCCACCTTTGTGAGGAAGGCTGGCCCCTGTTACCAGCTGGGACACCTGTGATGTTGGGGGAGGGTCTCAGGTGCTGTCTGCAGGGAGGCCTTAGGGCCACAGGACGTCCCATCCAAGAGGGACTGGGCTCCTCTTCTTGGGTGGGCGCGGTCGCCACGGTGTTGAGACGCCGGGTGACTTTGCAGGGCCCTGGACGGCAGAGCCGTGGGGAGACGGCCACCGTGTGACGGGCACCTCACCTGGGCTCTCAGTGCTCGGCCCGAGGATGGGCCCTTCCTCCATCCTGTGACTTGTCCAACGAGAGCTGGCGGGGCTCGGAGAGGCCCCCGGGGGGTGCTCACCCCATTCTGGGTGTGACTCTGCAACCTGGCGGAGGTGTGCTTGGGGGTCCCACGTGGGGGCTGCGGCTGGAAACTGTGGTCATTTCCACAGGGGACGCGGGAGGAAGCCGAGACCTGCTGACCCGGCACTGGGCCAGCCCTCCACAGCGGGCCGAGCGCCGGGCCAGGGACACCGCCGTGCCGAGTGAGCGCACCAGCGCCCGCTCACAGCCTGGCTCCACGGCAGGGCACGCCGAGGCACGAGGAGGTGGCCCCGACGTCAGACGCACGGACTCAACTTCGGGACAGCGGATCAACGCCGCTCCTTCTGCCGCTGGGACTTGGTGTGGGGGCGGGAGACCTTGGACCCCGGAGGGGGGGACGCTCGCCTTCCCACGAGGGTGCCGACCTTCACAGCTGCCTTTCCGGGGGAAGAAATTTAATTTCATCTTGTCTCCTCATATTTGTTCATGTGAGATTACATTAAATGAGTTATTTTTAATCATTGTTCATAAATCACAGCAAGGGTATGCCCTGAGGCATGAAATATTTGCATAAAAATATTAATGGCCGCTATCTCTCCTTTTGGGTTCTTGGGAAATTAGATGAACATACAGCGCATGGCGGGCACAGGGCTGTGAACAGCGGACAGGTGGGGGCAGGGCGGGGCCGGGGAACGGCCTGCCGGGCACAGCGTCCTCCCCCACGGCCGTCTCCACAGGGTGCGGTCAGAACTCCCGGCCCTGCTCCGACGGCTGCCGGCATGCAGCCCACCCTGATCTCTCAGGGCCGAAGGGCCGCCTCCCGTCTCCTGGGAGCTGTGACCAGGCCTCTCTTCGGAAAGAAGCGGGAGTCTTCTTAGATCGGGCCTCGGGGCCACGTGCCCGCGTGGACCAGGAGCTCCCTGCCTGCCACCCGCGGTGGACGAGGTTCCGTCTGACAGACGCCAGGGTCTCCTCGGGTCAGTGGGCGCGCGACAGATGCTCGCTGAACAAGCTTCACGGTGTGGCAGGTGATCTCTCTCCAGCCTCTCCTCCTGCGTTTGGGCTTTTGCTCTCCGACTGGACCCCCGCGCCTAACCGGGGCCCCTTGCCCTCCTTCACCACAGTGGATGGGCTCCGAATTAACTCTGTTAAACACAGGGGTCCCTATACCAGTCAGGGGCTGAGCCCACGACCCCCATTCCGAATCACAGGGCAGATCCCTGTGCCACGACTAACGGCGACCATCTCAGCCTTCGCTCTTCCCGCATCGCGGGTCAGGACGGGGACAGTGGACAGAGTGGCCCACGCCTGCCTGTCCGGCCCTGCAGAGAGTGCGTGTTGCTGGGGGCAGGTCCCGCAGAGAAGCGGGCGGGTGGCTCAGGACAGTGCTGGCTGGTCCACTCTCCAGAAGTTAAAAGCCCTGGTTGGGCCCAGCCGGTGTGGCTCAGTGGTTGAGTGTTGACCCTGCACCAGGAAGTTGCCGGTTCGATTCCCGGTCAGGGCACATGCCCAGGTTGTGGGCCTGATCCCCAGTGGGGGGCATGCAGGAGGCGGCCCATCGATGTTCTCTCTCATCGATGTTTCTATCTCTCTCTCCCTCTCCCTTCCTCTCTCTCTAAAATCGATAAAGAAAAATAAAATTTAAAGCCCTGGTTGGTGGCATTGTCCGTCCACTGCCACATGGCCCATCTTCAGTGACCCTCGGCCACACTGGATGTCATGCTTGGCTCTCCCGAGCCTCTAGGAGCGACATCAGCCCCTCACCAATTCAGTTTATACCAAAACGTGACTCCTGGCCCTCACCCCTGCTTTATCCACTCCGTGTTTTTGCAGAAGGAGAGGCCCAGCCCTGGGGTGACAGCAATTTCAACGCAAAGTGAGGGACAACCCCAAAGGACTGGCATTGGTGTAGGATTGCTGCAAGCCCAGTGAAATGCCTGCACAGCCCGACCTCATTGTAGAAGCTGTGATGTAAGAGAAAGAGATCGTGGATAGCCCGGCCGCTGTGGCTCAGTGGTGGAGCGTGGACCCTGCACCAAGAGGTTCCGGTTCGATTCCCGGTCAGGGCACATGCACAGGCTGTGGGCTTGATCCCCTGTGGGGGGTGTGCAGGAGGCGGCCAATCGATGTTCTCTCTCATCGATGTTTCTCTCTCTGTCCCTCTTGCTTCCTCTCTCTAAAAATATATTTAAAAAAAAGAGAGAGACGTGGATAGTGAACTCAGGGTGTCCGCCGTGGAGGGCTCGGGCTACAGCGGGCTCAGCATCGCCCGAGACCCCACGCGGGAACAGGAAGTGCCGACGGGCCAGCCCACGAGGCTCCAAGGCAGCCGATTTGCTGCTTCCGTTTCCTGCCTGCTCTCTTGTTTACCTGTCCCTTTCCGCCCTCAGCCTGGGGATCCCAGGCGTGAAGGCCCGAGTCCCTTGCAGCTGGGCCAGCCGCTGTCCCTGGGTGGCCAGCACCTCTGTCTCCAGGCCACGGGGGGGCTGCCCTACACGGGGCTGACCACAGCCGAGGCCGCGGCCCCACTCTCTGGACTTGGCGAATGTTTCGGGTAGACCGAGGCAGCCCTGTGCTGGAGTGGAAAGAAACAGGCTTGACATGAGGGAGCAGGTGTCTGGGTGCCGGTTGAGGACCGTGAGGGCGCCGTGGCCATAGAAAGCAGCTCTGTCTGTCCTTCTGCACTTGGAGACAGCCCGCCCACCCCATGGCCTGTGGGGAGAGGAGGCCCGGACGTGGGCAGACCCGTCACGACGCTGTGGAATCTCAGAACGAAGCCTTTGCTTGGTCTCGGACCCGAACACCGTAAGAGCCGGAGCACACCGGACAGAAGAGCAGAGCAGGGGCAGGGGCTCCCGCAGATGGTCTGCTAGGCGAAGGCGGGGAGCCCCATCGAAGTTCCCCTCCTGCCCCCACGCGGTTCCCCGAGACGTCATTACCGGGGGCTTGGCCACGTGCGAGCGTGGGTTCCGTGGTGTCTGCACAGGGCACGTTTATTGGGCCTCCTGCCTCCCGTCCTGGGAACGGGCTCATGTTTTACCCGAGTGATAACACCATGTGACGCAGTCATCACTGTGACAATGCACTGCTTTCATCGGAGCGTGAAGGAGGCGTCCGAGGGCCACGGATCGCAGCGATCACATTGAGCACCGGGGGAAGGTTTCCACTGGCCAGGCCCGAGGGGGGAGCCAGGCCCGAGTGGGGAGCCAGGCCCGAGGGGGCGGCCAGGCCAGAGGGGGGAGCCAGGCCCGAGGGGGCGGCCAGGCCTGAGGGGGGAGCCAGGCCTGAGGGGGGAGCCAGGCCTGAGGGGGGAGCCAGGCCGGAGGAGGCAGCCAGGCCCGAGGGGGCGGCCAGGCCAGAGGGGGGAGCCAGGCTGGAGGAGGCAGCCAGGCCTGAGGGGGGAGCCAGGCCTGAGGGGGCGGCCAGGCCCGAGGAGGGAGCCAGGCCCGAGGGGGGAGCCAGGCCCGAGGGGGCGGCCAGGCCCGAGGAGGGAGCCAGGCCTGAGGGGGGAGCCAGGCTGGAGGAGGCAGCCAGGCCTGAGGGGCGGCCCTGGCTCCGGGGTGGAGCGCACCATTAATTGGGCCTGGCCCCAGACACCAGCCCTGGCCTCCGGAGTCTGTCCCCATGGCCGCTCTCCTTCCCAGCCGTCTTCCTCGAAGACGTTATTGCATTTGTGATGATCCAAATAGATTTTCCACAGGCATTAAATTTTTAGCAAACAGGCCCAAATTAACAGCTATTTATGACATTTGACTCCAGGGATCCCATCGAAAGCGCTCGTTTCGCACATAAATCTCTCTCTGTGTCTGCTCCTAACGAGCGCGTGTTATTGTTGGCGGCGAGGATGGCGCCGTTAGGCATGTGCCTGCTTCCCCCGGGCCCATCCGCCAGCCGCCCTCCGGCCAGGACAGCCTGATCGCCTGGGGCAGCGGCCAGGGCGGGCTCCTTCCCTCTCCTTCAGGGAGCCAGGTGAGACCAGACCCCTCCCTCGCAGAGGTCCTTCCTGGAGGACGGAATGGGCTGTGTCTTTCTGTCTTCGTGAGAACCATCAAGCCCTTCCTCCTGTGTCCTCAGGGCCGCGGCCTGACTGGGAGATGCTTTCACTGGTCGCAGGGCCGTGTGGGCGGCGAGGGCCCCGCATGTCTCTGGATGACCTTGTTCCTGTCACGCCGCACTGAGCACTGATGAGGACGGCCGCGCGGGGGGCCGGGGAGGAAACGGCTGCCGGCCACCCCAGCCTTGCTCGGTGTCCCCCACAGCAGCGCGTGGCTCACGGACTCCTCTCTGACTGCCAGGGCCACGCGTCCTGGCCGGGCAGGGCCGCCTCTCGGCCGCACGGAGACCCACCTTCGCACACCCGGGCCTTCGGAGGAGCGCGGCCGCAGGTCAGACCGCATCTCGCCCTTGAAGGGGGGAGTTCCACCCCTTTCTCCACGCGTCTGTGGACTCGCGTGTCTGCGTGAACGACAGGCAGCAGGCAAGGCCCCACCACCCACGGCGATGGACTGCCTTCTGGCTGCGGCGCACCTGGGACACCCGCCTCAGGTCCACTCCAAGCCTCGCTTAAGTGACAATCAAGGGATTCTTCAGGGCTGAGTGCTCCGGACTGAGCCCGGGCCAGCGCTGTCTGAGGGGCAAGGTGACAGGACGCGGCCACCAGCCTGTCTTGGTCCGGGTTCCCGGAGGCTGAAGATTCAGCTGGCACAGCACATGTCCGCGGCAGAGGGGACACCTGTGGGGACCTGAAGGTGTGACAGGGTGGAGCCCCCACGGCCCCCTGACATCACCACGTCCGCGCTTCGCTGAGTCATGTTCCTGCGTCCAGAGCAGGGGCTGCGATTTCCAACCTCCTGTGCTTGAGCCTAAAGTGACCCCGAGGCCTGAACGCGCCCTGGCTTCGGGCCCCGTCGGGGACTTCCCCTTCGGTGGGTGAGGCGGCCCCACAGCCCTCCCATCTGCGGCGAGGCTGCTCGTGTCTGCGCCCCCGGACCGGGCTGTGCTTGGTCGTGGGAGAGACTAGCTCAGGACGTACGCCTGGCCCGCCCGCCGTGAGGACGTCACCTTGTGGGCCAGGGAAACGGGCGGGAGTTGCCACCGGCGTGAGTGCCTGTGTGACCAAGACTGGGTCCGTAGCCACGGGACGGTCCTCCTGGCCACCCCACTGAGCCAGACAGAGGCCGTTCAAGCCGCACTCCGCACGCCGTCTGACCCATAGGCCCCACCGCAGCCTGGCGGTGCTGGGTCTCCAGGGAGTCACAGGAAGTCACCGGTAAGTGTCACGCTGCCCTCTGGGGCAGGCTGGAGGGAGGGAGTGTGCACAGGTGCCCATGGTGTGGCACCGTCTCTCCCCCTGGAAGGGACTGACCGCCCAGGACAATGGCTTCTTGCCTGGGAACTGGCTGAAGACTAAGCGTGAGGCCATGGATTCTCAGCGGAGACACATCGGGGCTCCGGCCCCAGCCTGAGGCGTCATTCCCGCGGCTGCAGGGAGAAGGGTCCCGGGCTGCCCGGCTGTTCGTGCTCGGGGATCGCAGGACCAGAGCCCCACCGCAGCGGCCTGGGAACCAGACACTCCGAAACACTCCTCTGGCCCTCCGGACCCTCTGACCGCTGTGAACCCAGCGACAGCACCTGCCACCACTGCTCCAGCCTGCAGGGGGCGCCGCTCCACGCCCAAGGACTTCTCCGTGCCAGGCAGAAGACCACGCTGGTGTCGCAGCCTTCCTGGGACGAGGAGTCTTCCCGGAGAAGCAAGGAGGTGCCAGGCAAACTGGCATGAGCTTGTCACCGCAGTTCAGAGTCCTTCCTCGAAAGCTCCGCGGGAGAGATTTGGTGTCTCGCCTTCACGAGTGTACCGCTCCAGGGATTCAGACAAACAAACGCCCAGCACCTCTCCCAGCTGCCGCAGGGAAGCCGTGTGAGTCCCCGCGGAAGGGCCCTCGACCACACACGGCCCTGCCAGCCTTCAGGTGCGGCGTGTGGGTCGAGCCCGCTCAGAAGCCATCCCCCCGCAGGCGCACAGTCCCGCGTCGCTTTGCGATCCTGCCGTCTTCTCCCAGAGCAGACCAGCAGCTTCCCTTCCGGGCTCTGCTGAGATCGGAGGCGTGGCCTGGGGGTCCATGGGAGCTGGCGCCCCCTCACGAGGCGGCCATCCCAAGCCGTCACTGAGAACCCTGTAAGCAGCAGGAACTCCCCAGCAGGACACCGTGACGGGGACATGAGGGTTAAGGTCCCCAGCTCCCATGTGGGCTCTCCAACATCTCAGGTCTCACCTTCCACCAGTTCCTAGTCTTAGCAGGGAGACAGGAGCATTTGCGAGTCCCCTGGATGTCACTTGGACTCCCTGCAGACCACTCAGAGCCACGGTGGGTTTGACCCTCAGTCACAGCTGCCCGGGCCACACGCGACAGGGGATTCATCCGTGGCTGCCACAGAGACCCTCTGGCCACCCAGCGGCGCTTCCCCTGAAGGGGCCAGACCCTTATTCTGACCAGTTCCTGGACTCTCTTTAGGGACGTGCTCCGAAGTCACCGTGCCCCCCAGTCACCACAATCCTGGTCACTGTTCCTGTTGCCCCTGTGCCGAGGGGCAGCAGCCAGCCCCTTGACCGCTCAGAGCCCAGCCACACACCAGCACTCCCTCCCGTGTCACAATCAGGGGACTTCAGGTCATGGTGGTGTCGCTAGAACTTTCTCGCAGCAGGGAGACCACCCACGCCCTCATCAACTGTGTGACGCGCCCAGTGCCTGGATCCCACGTTGACGTCCTGGTTCCTGGCCCTTCCTGGAGCAGCGATTGGTAGAAAACAAAGACCACGTGGGCAGTTTCAATGCCCAGACCTTCAGGATAGAAGCATTAACACTGGGCACAGAGTGTCCAGGAAGGACTGCGGGTCAGGAGGCAGCGGCGATGAGCAAGAACGGGAAGAAAACAAGCAGGTGAGGGAGGACACGATGCCACCTGTGGGACGTGGAGCGAGGAGCATCCCCACGGCTCAGGCCTTGAGGCCGGGGCCCCGGGGAGTGGCACTGGGGGATGGGGGGAGGGGAGAATGGTCCCACCATCCCCAGGCCCCCAGGGCACCCTCCATTGCCCAGACCAACAGCTGGCAGCGGGCGGGAATGTGGGCAGGACGGTGGGGGAGAGGTGCAGGGAATGGAGATTCTGTTAATCTCTGTTACTTTGTTTCCTTTCTGGCTGATTTCTAGAGGCTGCCTTTGTCATGTTGGAGGGCAGTTCCCCTAAAAATATATCCAGGCGTGGAGTTGGTTTTATCTTGGAGAGAAGGCATTTCTTACAGGGGAAGATTCATTTCTTTTACCGTTATGGAAATTTGTCTCTGCTCCCAAGCCTGCGTCTCTATTCTCTTTCTCTGTCTTTGTGGGAAAACATATTAGAGTTTCTCGTTCTATCATCCAGAGACGATTTTGAATGGTGGTTAAAGCGTGATCTCTGGAGAAGACTGCCTGAGTCGAAAGCCTGTTGTTACCGGAGGGAGAGGGGGGTCCTTGTCCCCACCTGTTGCTCGTGGGAGGGGAATTCTTGTGAGATCCCGAGAAAAAGGATTTTCTGAGGCTCGTACGGGAGAACAAGTGCTTCTGATTTGTCGGGGGGTCAAACCCCTGAGTTTCCAAGGTCCCAGTTCCCTTTGGCCTGCCAGGGAAGAAGTGTAACTGGGGCTTCAATAGTGACCAAACCAAAACCAGTGTCAGAGTTTCCGCTCCGTGTTGGAGCGGTGTCCAGCCAGCATCAGGGTGGCTCAGCCGTGCTCCCCGCTACAGTCCGTCAGCCCGCCGTGCGTGGGGTCTGCCGGCCACATGGCTATGGAGGGAACACAGGCGGACGCCAGCAAGCAGGAACGAGAGAGCCCCAAGAGAAAGACTTCCTTCGTTTAGGGGGTGATGTAACCTCCAATTTTTGCTGGCCTGCAGTGGCCATGCTCATTCTGGCCATTGATGTCTGTTCCCAGGTGTGACTGACAGGCACCTTCCCCAGTCACCCCCACTTCCCTGTGCATGCGCCCTTCTCCCCTGTGGGGGACCCCTTCCCCCAGTGATTTTCAGACACTGGACGGGTGGTGCCTGGGGAGTGCCAGGCTGCAGTCTCCTGGTGAAGCTGCCCAGACGGCGTGCCCGCAATGTCCGTCCTCCCCTTTGCTCCTTTCCTGTTGTTCGTATTAGCTAATTGCCACGGAATCGCTACTTCCTTGGGCAGTTACTTAAAATCTCTGTCTCCGTGAAGCCTCACTGGGAAAACGGGGATGATGAGAGCAGGGTGCAGGTCTGACGTGAGGATGGAGTGGACGACTGCACACGCCGTGAAGACTGCATGACCCTGACCGGCCGCTGCGGGTTCCTGGGGCTGGGTCGTCCCCCACTGTCCGTTCCCACCCGCGCCGTGCTTGTCTCGGAGCCGCACCGGGGCCGTTTAATCAGACACATCTTCTCGGCTCACAGTCTAGATGTCTCGTTCCTTTTCCTGAAAGCGAGTTCTCATGTTCTCGAACACACATTCCCGTTTTTATTTAAATTTATCTTTTCTCATTTCTGAAGGGTTTCTGGTGTTGGGTTAATATTTCTCATACATTTAAATTCAGTAAATTGCACGAAGCTGGTGTCTAGGGAACTCTGACAAGCAAATACTCCTGCAGCCACGGCCCGACCCAGACGAGGAGCCCGCCAGCCCCCCACTGCCTCCCAGGGGCCCCCAGGCGGTAACCCCCGAGAATCCAGCCGCTGTTCTCCAGCCTCAGGAGGGTGGAGCAGGCTGACCGCTCCTGTCTCTAGACGCAGGCTGGAATAGTAACCCCGTAAATCTGCAGCACCCCACTTCCAGAGCCCCGCCTCCTAGGCCGCTCTTCCCTGAGACACTGCCCCGTGTTGTCAGACGTGCCTCAGTGAACGCCACAGACCCCCACCCCGCGGGGATGAAGTTTTGGGGTCTGGCTCCACCGCGACACGACGGCCACGAGATCATGCATATGTGGACGCTGAAAGGGGGGCTGGGGCGCTGCGCCCACAGAGCACGACTTGTGTGTCCACTGCACCGCTGAGTGGCACTTGGTTCTCCCCAGTGCTGTGTTATTGCGCACAGAGCTTCTGGAAACATCGTGGGGGGCCTCTGAGAGCCATTGTGAACGTGGGTGTTTACGGGGGACGTTGCTCCCCACTCTTCCCACAGGGCTGACGGCCCTTCAGTGTCCAGCAGGTGCCGTCAGCCCACGTCACCCCAGCCTCCAGCACGGCTGCCCTTCTGTTTGTACAGAATCCTTCTGGGGGTAGAGCGTGACCTCGTTTGGATGAGACTGGCCCCTTCCTGACGAGGGCGGCACGGAGCACCCGCTGGTTTTCCCCCTGGCCGTGTGGGCAGCTTTCCCGACAGGAGCCTGTTCCAGTGTTTGTCCGTTCTCCTCGGGGGGCTCTATCGCGCCTGCGTCGCTTTGTAGGGTTCCCGCACCCGTCTGGGTGTCCGTGTGCACATGTGTTCCTCCACAGTGTGCATTCCGTTTTAATTTTACCAAGGTGTGCTTTCCGGCTTGCGGCACCAATGCTGAGATGCTGTGGCAGACACAGGCACCACGCGCCCACTCGCGTCAGGCTACGAGGCCTCTTCATGGGCCGCGGGTCGCCTCTCGGCCCTGCCCCCCTTTTCCAGCATACCCCCTAACGAGGCACCCTGCCCCCCACTTCCAGCACACCCCCTAACGAGGCACCCTGCCCCCCGCTTCCAGCACACCCCCTAACGAGGCACCCTGCCCCCCATTTCCAGCACACCCCTAACGAGGCACCCTGCCCCCCATTTCCAGCACACCCCCTAACGAGGCACCCTGCCCCCCGCTTCCAGCACACCCCCTAACGAGGCACCCTGCCCCCCATTTCCAGCACACCCCCTAACGAGGCACCCTGCCCCCCCGTTTCCAGCACCCCCCCTAACGAGGCACCCTGCCCCCCACTTCCAGCACACCCCCTAACGAGGCACCCTGCCCCCTGCTTCCAGCACACCCCCTAACGAGGCAGTCGCTGTCCTGAGTTCTACCAGTGCACCCGGACAGCCTGGCAGCGGGAATCGCATGTATGACTTTCTGCACCGGGCGTGTTTGGGGCCATGCCTGTCGTCACATGAGTTAGTTTGACGTGGTTTTAGTGCCTCGTGGATATTCCACAGTCTGCTTCCCCAGCCTCCTGCTGGCGGACGATGAGGCTCGTAGCTGCTGGAACGTTCTCGGAGCAGCTATTCTGTGGACGTACATGTTCGCGACCCCGCTGGGCGGAACCGAAGAGAAGGAGGACAGGTGTGCAGTTAACTGGTTAAGCAGGCGGTAACCCACTTCACAAAGCAGTGGGCCCGTGTTGCAGCCCACTGAGAAGCCTGTGAGCGAGGTACGGCTCCTCCAGCTCTCCGCACATACTTACAAACGCACCCCGAGGCCTGTGGCTGTGCGGTGATGCGTGTGACGCATGCGGAGAGGAATCAGAGACCTAAACAAATGGAGAGACAGTCCACGCGGCTGACGACGCAGTGTGGCTCCGATGGACAGTCACCTCATCTCCATGTGTGAACCCCACGTCCCCGTGCGTTTACGTGCACGAGTGCACAAGCAGGTCCTAAAACGAACACGGGAATAGAACAGAAGCAGAAAGAGAAGAATGAAGTCGGAAGACATGTAGAACCTCCTGTGAAGGCATAGTAACCACGCCCTGGCCTGCTTGGCTCAGCGGTTAGAGCGTCCACCCGTGGACCGAGAGTCTCGGGTTCGATTCCAGTCAAGGGCACGTACCTCGGTTGCAGCTGGTTCTTGGCCCCGGTCGGGTCATGCGGGAGGCAACCAGTCGTGTCCCTCTCACGTCGATGTTTCTCTCTTTCTCTGCCTCCCACTCTGTCTAAAGATAAATGGAAAAATAACCTGGGTTGAGGATTAAAAAAAAAAAAGACATTGTAACGAAGGTGAAGTGGTCTTGGTTCAAGCAACAGTTTGTAGGTAATGAAACAAGCTCGAGTCACACAATATAGCCTCATGTGTAGCGTCCACTGATTTGTGACGAAGGTGGTAACTCGATGGAGGAAAGGATCGTCATCCCAGCAGGCGGTGCGGGACAAGGGGTGACGACATCTGTGACCAGGGCGGGTCCTCACGCAAAAAAAATAAAAATCAACTCCAAGTGCCTGAAATATAGGCTTACCTATAAAAGCTAAAGCTAAAACCTTCTAGAAATAAGCATAGATGAAAATCCTTGGAACCTTGGATGGAGCAGAAGTTCTTAGAGGTGATCGCAGGAGCGTGACCCATAAAAGAAAAAGAAATGGTAAATTGGACTCCACCCAATTAAAACCTGGGCACTTCAAAAGGCTTTGCATAGGACGCAAAAGAACCAGTCACACACTGAGGGGGAAATCTTTCAAATCCTTTGTCTGAGAAGGGATTTGTAGCTAGAATATAGAAAAAATTCCCTACAACTCATTAAGCAGAAGACAAATAATCCAATTAAATAAACGCTTCAGACAGACATTCATACACGTGCCCAAAAACACAGGAGACCCGCTCAGATTCACGGTCTTTAGGGAAATGCAAATTAAACCACAGTGAGATACTACTTCACAGCCCCCAGGGGGTGAAAAGGCCAGGTATACGGAGGGTGGTTGAGGATGGGGAGACCCTGGGCCCCTGGGAGACCACTTGGGACCGTACCCTGGGGCAGTCACTTTGGAAAACAGGTTGACAGTTTCTTAAAAAGTTAAATATACAGCCCAGGATAATTTCACTCCTCAAAATCTAGCCAAGACAACTGGAAACGGAGGTCCTCACAAAGATAGGTACGCAGCTGATCACAACAGCATTGTTTAGAAAAGCCCCAGAGTGGAAACAATTTAAACGTTTTTGTTTAAATTTAAACAAAACAAAAAAATCAGCTGGGGACTGGATTAATGTGGTATGCCCATTCAGCGGACTATCATTCAGCGATCAGCCAACTGCTGTAGATGCTACAAGACAGATACATCTCAGGCACTTGGTTCTAGTGAGAGAAGACAGAGGTGTAGAAGATGAACTGTAGCATAGCTCTCTCCACACCACGTGTCCAGAAAAGACACCGTTATAGCGACAGGAAGCAGGTCAACCTTTCCTCAGGCAGGAGGTAGAAGTGGGAACCCATGATAAAACTCTGTGGGTCGTGTTTTAAAACTGGATTGTGGTAATGTTCGCATAACTATAAGTGACAGGGGGAAAAATCCCCAAAGTGCATTGATTGATTTCCAAATATTTGGAGATTTTTAAGAGATGTCTTGTTACTAAATTCTAGTTTAATTTTCTTGTAGTCAGATAACATACAATGTATGATTTTTTTTTCTTTATTGATTTTAGAGAAGAAGGGAGAGGGAGAGAGAAATAGAAGCATTGATGAGAGAGAACATTGATTGGCCGCCTCCTGCATGCCCCCCACTGGGGATCGGGCCCACAACCTGGGCATGTGTCCTGACCGGGAATCGAACTGGCGACCTCTTGGTGCATGGGTCCACGCTCAACCCCTGAGCCACACTGGTCAGGCACAATGTATGATTTTTATCTCATGAAACTGCCCAAGACAGTTTCAGCTCATCAAGCGATCTAGGTTAGTGGCTAGTTCGTGTGCTCGGAAAAGAATGTGCATTGCCCAGAGTGGGTTGTATTTTTTATTTTTATTTTTATTTTTTAATCCTCACCTGAGGATATTTTTACATTTATCTTCAGACAGAGTGGGGGGGGGGAGAGAGAGAGAGAAACATTGATGTGAGAGAGACACATCGAGTGGCTGCCACCCACACGACCCCAACCGGGGCCGGGGACAAACTGCAACCGAGGTCCGTGCCCTTAGCGGGAACCGAACCCGGGACTCTTTGATCCGCAGGCTGACGCTCTAACTGCTGAGCCACACCGGCCAGGGCTGGGTTGTATTTGTTTCACCTGCCCGTCGGGCCTGTGTGATGGAGATCGTCACGTCTCTTATACGTCCCTTTATGTCCGGGTGTTTTGTTTACATTTGTTTCATTTTGTCTGGGCTGTCTGCGATCCTTACTGAGAAGTGGGTTCCCCGCTGTAGCTGTGGGTTTGTGTACTGGTGTCTGTCCCACCTTTTGCTGCTCTGTCATTAGCTGGCGGCACTCACGTCTCCGAGGCACCGTGAGCATTCCCACAGGATGAATCCCCTTTGGGAATCCAGTTCCCACCCTTGTCCTGGACCCTGCCAGCTTCTTCTCCACAGGCTGGAATCTCAGTGCTGGCTGTGCGCCCGGCGGGTGCTTTCTCCGCTGTCTGACCTTCAAACGACCCGCCTTTCTGTTCAAAGCTGTTCTTGCAATGGCATGCCGTCGGCTCTTGCCTTTGGATGCAGCTGGGACCTCTGTCTTTTAGGGACGCCGAGTATTCTTTTCCGTCCCCATCGCATGTGGTTACAGATGGAGTCGGGTTTATGCCCCTGTTCGCTATTTGTCTATCCGGTTTGCTCTTTTATTTCTCCCCTCCTGCCTTCTTTAATTAGGCGTAACTTGACATTCCGTTTATTTCTTCTGTTGGCGTTTTGGGTTTACGTGCGTGTGCATGTATGTGTGTGTGTGTGCATGTGTGCGTGCATGTGTGCGCATGTGTGCGTGCGTGTGTGTGTGTGTGCATGTGTGCGTGTGTGTGTGTGTGCATGTGTGCGTGCGTGTGTGTGCGTGTGTGCGTGTGTGCGTGCGTGCATGTGTGCGTGTGTGTGTGTGTGTGCATGTGTGTGTGTGTGTGTGTGTGCGTGTGCGAAGCGCTCAGGGGTCACCACATGCCCCCTCAGCTCACCCGTCCCTGAGAGTTCCCACCACACAAATTCAGCGGAAATTTAAACCCTATGACAACACCGTGTTTGAATCTCCACCTGTGCTCTGTGTGACTGTTTTCACACACCTTATACCTCAGTACACTTTAACTCCAGCAGTATGGCCTTATTACAGTATTTTCACAGTCACTCGCCATGCCACTCCGTCCCCTCTGCAGATCTGAGTCCCTCCCGCCCGGTTCCCCTCCGCCTGCGTGGCTCCCATCAGCATTTCTGTTCGTTCCGGTCCACTGATGACTAATTCTCCAGCTTTCTGTTATCGGAACTTGTCTTTATAATTTCCGCAGTGTTTGAAGTGCGTGTTTCTGGTGGTGTCATTCTGGTGTAGGCGTGTCTCCCCTCCTCGAGGCCTCGAAGGCTGCTCTCCGGTCGCCCGGGCTTCCGATGACGCGGCCTCCGCCTGTCCCTGGCTGGCCTTTGTTCCCTGGCGACTTTGATCATTTCATTCTCCAACTTTGACTTCCGCCCACTGGTCTGTGATACGAAAAAATTCTCTCTGAAGCCCTGGCTGGTTTGGCTCAGCGGTTAGAGCGTCAGCCCCTGGACCGAAGCATTGCAGGTTCGATTCTGGTCACGGGCACGGACTCAGTTGCAGGTGCGATCCCGGCCCTGGTCGGGGTGGTGCGGGAGGCAGCCAATCCATGTGTCTCTCTCTCTCTTCCTCCCTCCCTTCCATTCTCCCTAAAAATCAATGGAAAAGTATCCTCGGGTGAGGATTAAAAAAAAAAATTCTCTCTGAATTCGTCCTGCTTGGGACTCCCTGATCTTCCTGAATTCCATTTCCACTGCATTCAAGAAAAATGTGACAGTTATTTTTTCAGAAATATGTGTGGACCCCACGTTCTCTCTCCTCTCCGGTGAGTCTTTCAGAGTCTGCTGGTCACTCGATGTCGGCTCACGGGCCTCTCCTGCTCCGCTCATCGCTTTTCCAAACGCTCAGTGTGGTCTCTCGGGAGGTCCCGTCCACCTCTGCCTTCCAGTTCTTCTTCTCTCTGCAGAACGCGGTCTCTGACTCCCTCCGTGAACGGAAACACTCGGACGTCGGCCCACCAGGCACAGAACGTCTGTGGGTTTATTTTCCGTAGCGTTGATTTCTCTGTTGAGCTCAGTGTTTTTCTACTCACGGTAGCCAGGGCTGTCGGCAGGGCTGGGCCGGGCCTCTGTGGGCCTCTGGTGGCACGGTCGCCCTGCGTTTCCACAGTCTTGCCTGTGTGCGTGCCTGGTCCACACCTCCTGTCCAGATGACACCGGCACAGGGTAGGGGTCGCCGTCAGGACCCCACCTTGGACGGATCACCTATGAAGTCCCTATTCCCAAAGACGGCCTGCTCACTGGTACTGAGGGGAGCAGTCCAGCATCTTTAGGGGACATGAGTCCACCCAAAACGTCTACCCCTCAGCCTCAGCCTCGCCAGGCCCAGGCTCTTCATTTCAGGACGTGGGGGACGCTCACACCCCGTTACGGGGGACACTGCAGTGCGCTGAGTCACAGAGCACTGTGGGATCCAGGGGTCACGGTGACGCCCGGACACACACACCGTGCAGACCTCTGTTACATGTCGTGCGGAAAGACCGGGGTGTCAGGACTCGGGGGTCAGCGCCTGTACTGACTGACCCCGGGAATCACTCCGTGGGGCCCGGTTCTCCTGCCCTGGAGGAAGGACAGGTCACGCCAGGAATTCCTGTCCCCACCTCCCCCCGGTGATGAAAGGTGCTGATGTCGATGGTACGTGCTCAGTCCCGTGTGCTCGGTCCCGTGTGCTCTGTCCCGTGTGATGATGGAAACTTACACTGTGTGCCGTGTGCCGGGGGAGGGGTGGCAGCTGAGACCTGGGCAGGTGTGGGGTGGGGCCGGCCTCGGGCTCCTCCCTCAGCCTCCCGTCTCCATGGCCTCACCTGTGGCAGCACTCTGCCCCCGGGCTCTTCCGTGACTGGCACTGCAGTGTGCTGGGCCAAGGGGCCTGTCTGCGTGTTTCCCAGAGCTGGGCGCTTGGACCCAGCTCCCTGGACGAGGGCAAGGGGCGTCCGTTCCAGCTGCCCCTTTGTCACCCTCTGCGGCCCCCAGTTCTTCCTGCAGAGCGGGTCTCACCCTCTGAGGGCAAGGTCTGAGCTGACCCTCTGGCTCTCCCTCCTCTCGTGTTCTTAGGCAGCAAACCCTCCCCCCACCTGGGCACCCCTGGGCCGGCCCCCTCTGCGCAGGATTGGGGCTCCTGGGTGACGCCCTGGGCTTTTCCGGCTTGGAAATGGCGTGGCCTTCTTGAGTTTGAGCCCAGATTTGGGGCCAGCAGGAGAGGTCTGGGACTCCCGTGGGGGCCAGGGAGTCCCGCAGAGCGGGCGTCTGGGCGGCTCTGGGACTAGGTTTTCCTGCCGCAGCAGAAAGAGCGAGCCGTGGGCTCAGGCCGAGTTCAGCAGAGCCCTTGAGTGGGGCTGGTTCCGCAGGGCAATCAAAGGACGCCTGATCTCCAGGGAGATACTTCCCTCAAGGACAACGAGAGGAGGGTCTGTCTGGAGCCGGTCCTCCAGGGGGTGCTGGCCACGCGCTGTGTCCAAGCCGCTGGTGGCCGAGGGAGGGACGGCGCAGACGGCCAGGTCTCCAGGCAGCAAGACCCCCAGCCTGCAGCCCAGCTTCCCCGTGCTCCCATCTAACCATGGGTAACTTTGTGGAAACTAAACCACTTTCCAGAACAGTTACATATTTACAGACAACGGCAAAGACAGTACAGAGAGCCGCCGTGCGGGGCGGGCCCCCGCCGTTCGATCTCGCCTCGGCGTCCGACATTTGTCGTGATTAATGAGCCAGTGGAGACACGTTGCTGCTATCAACCACATCTCAGACTTTATTTCTGTTTCTATAGGGTTTTTTATGTGTGTTTGTTTAATCCAATGGCTTTTGTCCAGGGCCCCGAGAGCTCGGCGGCTGCGTCTCCTCAGACTCCTCTGAACCGTGGTGGTCTCTCAGACGTCCCTGCATGGATGACCTTGACCGTCCCGAGGAGGACTGGGCAGGAGTCCTGCAGGAGGCCGTCCGTGGGGTCCTGGTGTGGGAGGAGGACATGGAGGTACAGTGCCTTGTTGTCACGTCCTGCCAGGGGTACGTGCCCTCAACCTGACTGATCACTGTGGTGTTGACCTTGGCCTCCTGGCTGAGGTGTGTCTGCCAGGCTTCTCCACGGGGCCCTGTCCACACTGTCCTCTCTGGAGGGAGGTCACCATGCACGGCCCGGATTAAAGGGGTGGAGGTTACATTCTGCTTCTTGAGGGTGGAGCATCCGTCCAGATAACGTGGAATTCTTCTGCATGGAGACTCGTCTCCTCCCCCCTTTTGTTAACTCATCATGTGCATGGACTCACACTGGACTTCGGGCTGTGATGCGCCCTGTTGTGTTCCATTGTCAACCTGTCCCCGCTTTGGCCATCAGGAGGCCCTCCCACCGCCCCGCCCCGCCCTGGTGGGGTGAGGGGAGCACCTGTCACTGTCTGGCCTGGCGGTGCTCGCGGCTCACCTGGTGTATCTCTGCTCAGCCCCAGAATCAGCCGGGTTCCAAGGAGCTGCTTCCTTCACGGGAGAGTGGCTTTTAAACACTTCAGCAGACTTTTAACGAAGGGAATTTCTAAACCCCGCAGAGAACAGAGGAAGACGGGAGTCACCTGAGAACAGGACCCACGATGCCGCGTTCAGTCTCCCTCCCCAGTGTCCTCACAGACATTGCCCTCTCACCGACAGGCGCACAGGGCAGTGAGGTCACCGGTGACCGTCCCCGTGTCCCCTCCACCAGGGCCTTCCCAACCCCTGCATCCTGGGAAGGGGGGCGGTGCACTAAGGAGGGCCCTGAGCTCAGGTCTGCCTGGAGGGCCAAGGGGCAGTGAGGACAGACCGTAGTCTGGCCTGGAAGCGTCTCTGGCAAACTCACCCCGTGCTCCTGTTGGACTGCGGACCTGACACCCTCCTCGGTGCCTCTTCCCACACCCGCCCTCAGTGTCAGAGGAGGAACCTGCGTCCCAGGGAAGGGCGGCTCGTGGTCAGAGGCCATGTCGCTGTTCCGTGGCCAATCTGGGACACGGAGGCTGTGAGGTCGGAGGGGCACAGGGCCCTCGGTGTGAACACCCTTTCCTCCGGCCAAGCTGTGGCCACGGGGACGGCTGGTCTCATTGTCAGGAGCCACGCAGCTGCAGGTACCCCCGTTCTACAGAAGTGCAGGGGTGGGGAGTCCACAGAGCCCGGTTATTGAGGCCCAGCGCTGGCGTGGGCTCCATGTGTTCCATCCACGCTCACGGGACACGGCGGGGGTGGCGTGGGTCCCGGCCCCTGTCTGGGCCCCACTGGAAACCTCCCCCTGGAGGCGGGAGGGGATGGCGGAGCCTCCCTCACGGGGGTCCCCACCTGCGGCCGATCGATGTCTCCCGGGCTTTCCTCCAGCAGCACACTTAGACACTCCAGGCAGCCAGGGGCGCTGCCCTGGGCCGGCTCTCCGCCTCCTGACACCTGCCAAAGACCCCTGGCTGCCGCTAATTGAAGCGCACCGAAGGTTAATGGCAGGGCCCAGCACCTGCGGCTGGAAGCCAAGTCTCGGACAGTGGGGGCGGGGAGAACTTCTAGAAGCTTCCTTGATTGCTGGGCTCTCCAGCTGCTCTGACGCCTGGAGGATGAATCGTTCCAGCCCCTGAGCCGGCTCTGCCCCAGCGATCGCGGTGGGGCTGCTCGCTGGCGCTCCCCGGCCCACCGTCTCCTGGCTGCGAAGCAGACAGCGCAGGGGACCCTGTGGCTGTGGGGGGACAGGACGGGCTGGGGGTCAGCAGCTTGCCCAGCCTGACCCCATCCCCTTCCTGCTGTCTTGGTGCCTCGTCCTGCAGGCTGCTGGGAGGCTTTGATTCTGAAAGGTTCCTGTCTGCCGTCGGCCTGCTCTCGAGTCCCTCAGGGCCTTCTGGGTTCCGAGCGTCTCGCGGCCTGGCTGTGTCTGCGGGGCCCTGCGGCCCCGTCCAGCAGCAGCGACATCGTGAAGCCGTCAGGACGCCGACACCGAGGGTCAGCCTCCCTGAGCCCTCCCTCCCCGGGTCACGCTCCTGTCCTCTCTGCTGCACAGGAAGGAGCCCCACGCAGGAGGCCGGTCTTGGCCGGGACACCGAGGAGGCCCAGCTGCCGAGCGGCTGGGGAGGGGAGCACCGGAGAACAAACACGCGTGAACACATGTGCGTTTATCGGTAGGAGGGTGCTCGTATGCGCACAGCAGGTCCAGGTTTTATTCCACCCTCGTTCACTTACCCGTGGGGGCCCCGGCACCCTGGGACTCCCCGGCCCTCTCTGTTCCCCATCTCCACAGAGCCCAAGTCCCCGAGCCGAGCCGAGCGGAGGCGCTGGCCTGGCGGCTGGGCTCCGGGCTGGCACTCTGCCTCTGGGGGCACTCGGCCGGCTTCCTCGCTCCTGTGACACCGGTGTGACGGACTTCCTGCCCGGGGAGCACCCCCCCCCCGCCGATTTCAGAAAGCCCTTGGCCAGCGTCTTGTTCAACCACTTTTGGACGAGCGGGTCACACGGGCGGAAACACTTTCTCCCGGGTTTTCCTGCCCACTGAGTTAAGTTGAGCCAATATTCACCCAGCTCCCGCCAACCACCGCCTGTGCCCGGAGCCCGCACCCATCGGAGATCTCCGTAGGTGAGCTGTCGGGTCTCCGAGATGAAGTCAGACTGTGGGGAGCTCCTGAAGGCAGAGCAGGGAGGGTCGGGCGCCGGGTACCCCGAAGCGCTCTGGGTGGGACTGGTGGGGAGCAGGGAAGCCAAGAGCGAGGAGGTCAGCTCCGTGCGTAGACAGGGGGGAGGGGAGGGCAGGCAGATGGCCGGAGACCCGGAGGCGGCTTCTCTTCCAGACTCACAGGCCCCGTGGGCTGTGCGGGGCCCGTGCCAGAACCCACGCTGTCCCCCGGCCAGAGGAGATTCAGGGCTGCACGTACCCCTGGGCAGCTGACAGGTCTCTGAGGTGTGGGGTGCAGGCACAGGGAGCAGACATCGCCCACAGCCACGGAGGCTCGGGTCAGTCCACACCAGGTGCCCTGTGAGCACAGAGCTCCATGTGCCCCCTCCTCGGGGTCCCACCAGCCCAGAGCGGGAGGAAATGTCCCTCCTTGTGGCCTGCGTCCTCTCGCCTCTGCGTCCAGCCCGTCGCGGGGTCTGTACGCCGTTCTGCTGTGAAAACAACGAATTGCAGCCTGTGCCGTGAGTAGCAGATTTAATCGTCCAGGTGAAGGGCTGCCATAGCAGGTGTCTCTCATTTATGTTCATGTCCTTGATTTTGGGTCCGCATCCTCCATCCGTCCATCCGTCCATCCATCCATCCATCCATCCATCCATGCATCCATCCTCCTTCCCTCCCTTCCCCCACCCACCTGACGGCTGTGGGTGGAGGCCCAGCCCGTGCTGCACACACGCTCGCTGTTCTAAGAAGACAGTGCCCCTCCCTGCCAACCACGATGTCTGTCCACCGCCCACGGAGCCCCTCTCTCTGTCCGTCACTGAAGTCGCCCCCAGGACAGCAAGCGGCAGGACGACGACTCTCCTTCAGGGAACGCAGGGAGAGGAGGCCGACTCGGTTTCCACAACGCCCCGGCGTTCGCCTCCACCACCCAGCCTGTTCGAGATGGACACGAAGCATTTGTTCCCCAAATATTCACGGACTTCCTGTCGTGGGCCCGGCCAGATGAAAGCACCCACTCAGAGGGACCCTTTCTGAACGTGCGTCTCTGAACGAGCTGCTCCCTACGGGACCGTTGTCACCGGCAGTGACAGCCGACTCTCCCAGCCTCCCCAGGCTTCCCAGCCGCTAGTGATGGCCGGGTGCTAGGACGCCACGTGGGGAGATGACGGGGTTTGGAAATAGAAGCCTACAGCAGTCAGCTTTTCAAAGCTGCATGGCTAACAACTGCTCCGAGTCCTCTTCCTTCCCCAGACTCTAATGAGGGGATGGCTGCTCCGGGGTCAGCGTGGGGACGACGGACGGGAGACGTGGGCTGTCTGGGCACGCGGGATCGCCGCTCGGGGGGAGACGGAACCCACGGCGAGAGTCTGCTTCTCACACGGAAGTCTGAGATTAAACGTGGCCACAGAAAGCATATCCGGACCTGTGGAGAATTGTTACAGAACTTGCTCTGGGTTCACTGGAGTCAGAGTGACGACAGTGTTGGGAAGAAAGTCTCGAATCCTCTGAAGAATGACAGTCGTGCAGTTTCCTGTGTGAGTTTGGATTTAAGGAGGGACTTAGGGACGGTTACATGAAGGTGGGGGAGAGCGAGGACGGACAGTTAACAAGGTGGTGTGTGCCCCTGAGGGTGGTTAACCCTTTCAGGGGTCTGGGAAAGAGGCCTTTCAAAGGTGTGTCCCCTATCAGGGGTGGGAAACTTTTTCTCTGCCTAGGGCCATTTGGATATTTATAACATCATTCGCGGGTCCTACAAAATTATCAACTTAAAAAGTAACCAGCTAGCCCTGGCTGGTTTGGCTCAGTGGTTAGAGCATCGGCCTGCGGACCAATGAGTCACAGGTTCAATTCCGGTCAAGGGCACGGACCTGGTTGTGGTTCATCCCCAGCCCTGGTCGGGCCGTGCGGGAGGCAACCAGTCGATGTGTCTCTATCACATCGATGTTTCTCTCGCTTTCTCCCTCCCTCCCACTCTATCTGATGATAAATAGAAAAATATCCTCGGGTGAAGAATGAAAAAAAAAATTAGTCTGCTATATTTGGTCATCTCATGTGATGTGAGATGGCGTGGATTTCTTGGGCCTTATGTGGCCCCTCGGGCTGGACGCCCCTCCCCCCCACTGGACACACAGATACAACGAGTAGGGCTTGCCTAAAGCAAAGGTAACGTTTCTCTAGGGCAGGGAGGGACTGCTCTCAGCACGGGCCCCCTCCCAGGGCTCAGACCCCTGGGGGGCAGATGTGTTCTTTGCCTGGTGGATGTGGGTGAACACTTGCCCCGCCCCCACCCGAGCTGAGGGCCACGTGGCAGCAGTGGACCCTCCGCCACGGGATCCGCTGAGGTTGCTGACGTGACCCAGCCCAGTCCAGTGCCTCCTTTTGCCCGGCCCCGGGTCCCGCACTCTTTCACAGGCTCGTTCTCCAGAACATGACCAGGCCACAGACCCGCGTCTCGGAGTCAGCTTACTGAGCAGCCTGATGTAAGGGTCTGGAAACCTTCCCAAACTTTGGATGGGCTCCCAAAGGAATAGACCCTCGGGGTAAGTCAGCTGGGAAGAGAGCCTCCTAAAAGAGAAGGAAGCCCAGACCCACACCCTCGGAATCCTGCCTTGAGGACAGCCCCTGAGATTACCGGTGTTTCCAGCCTAGCCCTGGCCAGAAGCAAACATCAGTCCTCTCCAGGAGAAGACAGTGTCGTCTGGAGCATTCGACAAACTACAATTTTTCAAATTCAGTATCCGAAAGTTACATGACCCCGAAAGATAGCAGCGTGACCCCAAGCCACAAGAAACAAAAGGCATAGGGACATATCCATAGAGAATTCAGATAATGAGTTAGGGCATAATATTTCAAATACATATATTTTATATATCAAAGACAACGCAAAACAAGATGACTGGTTTAGGTGGGAAAATTAGCAACCAATAGAAGAAAACTCATGGGAAATATAGAATTAAAAATGAAGCGAAGGGGATTCATATTTTAGAAGGTATACTTCAAAATTAGACACAGCTAGAGAGAAGACTAGAAAACTGGAAGACAGGTCAGAAGAAACTATTCAGATATGTACTTAGCAAGAGAGAAAGGATTTTAGAAGTACATGAAGGAGTAAGAGACATATGGAATATGATTCAAAGCTTCAATATATTTGTCTCCCGTGGGATTAATTTCCACTTAATTGAAGTCCCAGAGGCGAGGGAAAAATGATAGGGTTCCCGGCCAACACTTCAAAACGATAAGGCCAAAGATTTTCCAAAAGTCACACCACACATGAAACTTGGGCAAAATAAGCAAAAAGAAAATCACAATCTCCAAAACATCTGTAAACCAGAGACAAAAAGAAAGGCTTAGAAGTCTCTAAAAATTAAAAAATAATAATAAGAGAAAAAAGATTTCCTTCATAAAAGCGATAGTAAACAGCTAATTTATTCAAAGAAAAACAGAAGCCATAAAATAATGGAAAATTGATCAAAGTGCTGAAATAGGAAATTAATAACAAAATGGTAACTAGAAAATCTTCCCACATGTGGAAATTAAATCGCCCTTTTAAATAACTCTTTGGAGGCCCAGCCAGTGTGGCTCAGGGGTTGAGCATCGACCCATGCACCAACAGGTTGCCGGTTCGATTCCCGGTCAGGGCACATGCCCAGGTTGTGGGCCCGATCCCCAGTGGGGGGCATGCAGGAGGCGGCCAATCGATGTTCTCTCTCATCGATGTTTCTATCTCTCTCTCCCTCTCCCTTCCTCTCTCTCTAAAATCAATAAAGAAAAAAAAATAGCTCTTTGGTGCCCTGGCTGGTTTGGCTCAGTGGTTAGAGCATTGGCCCGCGGACCAATGAGTCCCGGGTTTCATTCCAGAACCTCGGTTGCAGTTCATCCCCGGCCCTGGTCGGGTCGTGTGGGAGGCAGCCAGTTGATGTGGCCCTATCACCTGGATGTTTCTCTCTGTCTCTGTCTCTCTCTCCCCCTCCCTGCCCCCCACTCTATCCGAAGATAAAAGGAAAAATATCCTTGGGTGAAATTTAAAAAACAATTAAAAAATTAAGAGGAAAATTGGAAAACGTTTGGATCAAAATGCTAACAAAACAATATTTAACAATACGTATTTAAATAGACGATTTAATAATACTGACGTAACTAAATGATGAAGGCGCACTGGAAGTTATGAGATCGAGCTGAAGAAACGTGTACGTGGAAATGCATTTATTCCGTGGACACAGGAGGAGGGCAGAGTGCCCCTTTGTGAACGCAGGATGACAGGATGTGCTCTGTGTAATAACGTGGGATCCTCACTCGCGACGTTTAAACACGTACGCCGACGCGTCGGGGCCCCTCGGTTCCCCTTGAACCCGGGCCCCAGGCAGGTTATGGGCGTGACAGTGACAGAAACGTCACCGGAGGGGGCTGTGGACAGAGTATCTTTCTAGTGAGCCGCTCTGGGCTCTGGCTATCCACGGGGGACAGAATGTTTCGATCTTCTGCCTCCTCGTAGATGCAAAAACCGGTTCTAACATGGGGGTCCCCATGTGAATGACAGAACGCAGAGACCCGTGGGCTGGTCACAGGCAGTGTGTGAGGAACCCGCGCGGCGGCAGGAAACCTTTTAAATGCAGACAGAGAAGCGTTAACCACGCAGGGAAAGGTCCACATATTCGGTGACTTGGAAACGCTAGGTTTCTTTCCGAGGGACCGAGGAGGCAGCTCCTCAAACGGGAGGAAGCCAAGGTCATTACCATGAAACCAGTCCATCGGGTTCACTTAAATTCATCAAAAGTATACCAATGAGAGAGTGAAACGCAGCCCTGAGCTATGTCACTCACACGCATTTCCAAAGGACCAGCACACACAAGGAGAGATGCCCGGCTCACTCATCACGGGGAAACGCCAACCCAGGACCACACGGCAGCCCGCTGTGCCCAGCGGAGCCACGCACACGGGAAACGCCAGGACACACCCGGGCGGGGCAGTCCGGAGGGCTGTGGTCGAACACAGCAGCGGTGAGAGCTGAAATACTTTGGGCTCAGTGAGTACATGCCTAGGCACACACGCTCCCGAGTGTGCACATCGTCACCAGTAAGCATGCAGAAGGCAGTCCCAACAGCACTGTTTCTGTGAGTCAACAACCGAAATGTCTGAGGTGCCCATCAACCATAAGACAGGTTAATGCATGTGGGTGAAATGGGGGAAGGGGTCAAAGACACAGCTTGTGTGATAAAGTAAATAAGTCCCGGATGTAGGGTGCAGCCCCAAACCCCAAAACGCAGTGGTGACCTGAGCCCAGCAGAGATGTTAGAGACATTATTAAATAACGTGGGCGCACCGAGTGGCCTCACAGACATTATTTTAAAGGCAATACAGACACACACAGTGTGCACATGCACGTGTGCTTGTATGTGTGTGCATGTGTGTGTGCGTGTGTGCGCGCCATAATTTCAACAAGAAAGCTGGAACTAACTCAACTGTGTGAAGAGGCTATCCAAATCTGACGAGACATTTAACATGAATTTTTTTTTTTTCCCGGCACGAGGAATGAGGTAATTATTAACTTAAGAAAAAAACGGAAAAGTCTTAGAAAACAGAGAATGACTCGGGACCTGAGTCACATGTAAAAATGTTTACAGACTCAAAATTATGTAAATGCTGAGTGTACGCCGATCCCGGAATTATTGTATGCATGCATTACAGAGTTGGGTTGGAGGGAGAGTGTGTGTGTGGGTTTGGGGGGACCGTGCCAAAAAGAGAAACCCCAACCTCTTTGCTAGGAAGAGAGCGGTTAACATCTCCTGACACAGACCCGAGTGGCGGTGACAGCGTTACTTAGCCACATGGGATCGCACCGAAACCCCAAATAGCAGGCAGAGAAAGTACCAGTGCCCGGCTGCTTAGTCTGTAAAAAGACTGGAGGAATTTTATGGCTTTTAAAACGATACACGTGCAACTTGATTGAAAATTAATATTCAAGAAATGAAATCTACACCGTGTTGTATACACGCCTATAGAATGTGACCGAGAGCAGCGGTGGCTGAAAGGAAATACGTGTACATTTCCGCCCGTAGACGCCCGCACGCATTTGGTAACTCAAGTTTATGTGCTTTCAGAGGAGAGGAAAACAGGATCGATACCAATCATATCAAAATTGCTGGAATAATTAAGATAACACAGCTAGACCAGAGAACGCAAGAGGAAAGAGCTGTATCCGGGTCTATTCTAAGCAGATAAATACATCCTACATGATATTTAATATTAAGATCAACAGTGTCTTAAAAATAACACATGAGGACCACACAGAGGGGGGCACACAGTGCGATACACACAGATCTCGCATTGTGGAAACGTACCCCTGAAATCCACCTGCTCCTCTCCACCGAGGCCACCCCGATACATTTAACGAAGAAAACCCCCCTGGAGAGAATCCCAGGATTCTGTGAATGGTGAGAAGCCCTATCCGTGGGTTTATTCCTCTTGCAAATAAAGGACAGCCCTTCATTGCTCATTCCGACAAGCACCTTTCAGAAAACAAAGCAGTCACAGGCCTCTTATCTCGATGACATGACTTCGCGGAAACTGAAGCGGCCGTCAGCGATGCATCTCAGGTCGCTCGGGGAGGAGGGCGCTCCGTGAGCCTGTGCAGCAGCACGGGAAACGAGACAGGCTGCACGGGCTGCTCCGTCCTACACGCATGCAAAGCACGAGCTGATGGATGGCTGGGACGCGGCGACCTGGGGCCGAATGACCCACCTGCGGAACTCAGCAGCTTTTCCGGAACCAGCAGCAGCCAATCAGGAGAGGTAACAGCAGACAAACCAGACTCTGTGCATAGCCCAAGAGCAACAGAAAACAACGGGACTATTGGAAGCCCTGGGAAAGTAAAACTTAGCCTGAATAGACAGAGATGTCACCGATCAGAATAGACCACAGTCCAAAATTCTCAGGCTCAGCGAAATGTAAGTGTGCTTCTCGGCCCAAGGATCATTTGGTTTCCCGGAGACAGCCTTCCCGTGGCTTCCAGGGGCCCAGCCTCCTTCCATCTTGTGGCTCCCACATCCTCCGGCCCCAGGGTCCCTGGCCGGGTCTCAGCCTGCAGGTGGCCAGGACACCATGCCGAGTTCCCACGGGCCAGGTGAGGTGACCCGGGTCATTTCTGTCCACTTCCCACTGTCTGGAGCTTGGTCATGTGGTCACACCCAGATGTGAGGGAAAATAAGACATGTCACCCTCTGTGTCCCGGGGACCACCAACAGGTGTCTGCCACATAGGACGAGACTCGGCGTTGAAAGAGGCCATTTCCCCCCAAGAGTCCAGGCACCAGGTGCCTCTCCAGCAAATCCAGCAGATTGTATCACGGAGACCCGTGGGCTGATTCTCCAGTGTGTGTGGACCAGAAGTCCATCGGAACAGCCAGTGTGATTTTGAAAAGACGCACCTGTGTGTGAATGTGGATACGGGTTCGTCCGTCCCAAGGTACCACAGAGACAGGGCGATAAAAGCCTGAAATCGTGGCCGCACAGATTCGCCAGGGAACCCAATAGGCCGTCTGGAGACCAACGCACGTGTCGGGGACCCGCACAGAACAACCCTGACTTCACAGTCAGGTGTGTGCATCGCGGAGGAATGCAGTTGGGCGGCTGGCTATCTACCTAAAGAACCTGCAGCTGGCTCATCTCGGGCGTGCACGTCAATACGTGCTGGCTTGATGAGAACGTGCCCGAGAAATGTCCGCGTAGCCTGTCGGGGGGGCTGCGCGCGGGGGAAGGAGACAGCAACGGGAAGACGCTGACAGACTCCCGTGATGAAAGACACAACGAGCGGTTCATCGACAGCCAGCAGGATGACAAAAATATTTTCAATAGACACAGCAGAAAGATTACTCTTCAGAATTTGGATTCACACAAATCAACGCAAAGAAAGACAGCACGGTAGAAAACAGTCCCGGAATATAAACTGTAGGTTCATGAAACAGGAAAGAAAGTGGCCAGTAAGCACGGTCAGCGATTCTCACGTGCAAACTCATGCTGCCAGGTCCCAGGATTTCCTGGGAGAGGGACACTGAACATCGGGAGCCAGGGGACCCCAAGGATCCACGCCCCCGGTGCCCACGCCCCCGGTGCCCACGCCCTCTGTACCCACGTCCTGGCCCAGTGCCCACACCCTCAGTGCCCATGTCCGCAGTGCCCACGTCCTGGCCCAGTGCCCACACCCTCGGTGCCCACGTCCTGGCCCAGTGCCCACACCCCCGGTGCCCATGTCTGCAGTGCCCATGCCCTGGCCGGGTGCCCTCCCACAGTCAGGGTCCTCTGACCCACAGCATTCAGAGCACAGGGCCAGGCATGGAAGCCGTGCCCGCTTGCCCCTGGCTCTCTGGGGTTGCCCGCTCTGAGTCGGCCGATGTGCCATGAAGAGGGTCCCTCAGGCAGCCGCATGGAGACCTCTGCGAGGAGCTGAGGCCCCCGGCCGAGAGCCAGCACCAAACGCTACGACTTGTTGCCTCCAGTCCCTGCCTGGCCTTCAGAGGACAGCAGCCTGGCCAGCATCTGATGGCAAGCCCGGGGAGACCCCAGGAGAACTGCCCGGAGCCCGTGAGCTCTGTGGGCTTCCTGTGTGGCGGTCTGTGCCCCCAGGGCTGGGACGTCGCTGTGGATCACGGCGGACACCGCGGAGTCAGGCACCGTCGACGCTCAAACGGACGTAGCTGCGGCCGCCGTCAGAAAAGGCAGTTCCACTCTCTGACCGCTGTCCTGACGACCCGATGTCACCGCTTCTCTGGGCTCCGTTCACAGCCACAGTGGCCTCTGGGGAAGCCCTGCCCAGCAGAAGCCTGTGCCAGGTGGTGGCTGGCTGGCCGATGCCATCAGACCCTTGCTCTTGAGTCCTAGAGAGAGAGGCGAGGGGCCTGAGGTGCCTGGACAGTGGCAGAGCAGGGGCCAGCCTCGTACTTTCGGGGGACACTGCCAGGTGGCTCGGCCAGGGGCGGCAGCGACCTTGAAAGCCCTCTAGGAGCCCCAGCACCTCCTATTTCTTGCACCAGAAGGAGCCCATCTGAAGCACAGGGTGGAGGGGGGAAGGGTCGAGGACCCCGATTTACATGAGCCTCAAAGAGCCCAACCAAGGCGGAGCCTGAGGGCGAGGTTTGTGTGAGGCGCCTGGGAAGACAGCACGCGTTTCTCTGCTCTGCCCGCGGAGGCCTGGGTTCCCCTCCCTAAGCAGATGGACACCATGCACCTGGCAGACAGGAGTGTGGGAAAGAGCCGCTCATTAGCCGCCCAGCTGGCTAATAGGGTCACAGCAGCCCCGCGTTCCTCCCAGCACCTGGGCACAAGGCCCCCTGGGCCAGCCTCCTGCGGGCTCCAGGCAGGGTCTCGTCTGCACAGGCCTGCTGTTTCTCCCACATAAAACCCATCAGATGGGCCCGGTTGTGTGCCAAGGGGTCACACAGGCCCTGGCGGAGCTGGGCACGGCCAGTGTGGGCAACGGCAGCCTGTGCATGGAACCCTTCCAGCCTGAAGCCTCAGTCCCAGGGAGGGAGGGGCCCTGGAGCCCAGCTCTGCAGACAGCCCTCCCAGATGACCATTTTTGCGGGCAGCCCTCCCCAGATGACCAGCGCTGTGGGCAGTCCTCCCCAGATGACCAGCTCTGTGGGCAGCCCTCCTCAGATGACCAGCTCTGCGGGCAGCCCTCCCCAGATGACCAGCGCTGTGGGCAGCCCTCCCCAGATGACCAGCGCTGTGGGCAGCCCTCCCAGATGACCAGCGCTGTGGGCAGCCCTCCCCACCTGACCAGCGCTATGGGCAGCCCTCCCAGATGACCAGCTCTGTGCGCAGCCCTCTCCAGATGCTCACCTCTGTGAGCATCCCTCCCCAGATGACCAGCGCTGTGGGCAGCCCTCTCCAATGCTCAGCTCTGTGAGCATCCCTCCCCAGATGACCAGCGCTGTGGGCAGCCAGCATTTCACAGCGTGGATGGAGCAAGCCTCCTGGAAATGGATCGATAGACACTGCCTTCAGGAGGGATGTGAGCAGCAGGCAGGAGGGGTGGAGAGCAGCAGATCTGAGCTGCCGACACGGCCGGGAGCCGCCGGGGCTCCGATGGGCAGCACAGCTCGGACTGTGGGCAGAGGACACGCAGCCCGCGGCCTCCAGATGCTGTCACCGTTCCACCGGGCACGTTGCTGGGAGCACTGGAAATCACGGTCAGGCCCATCGGCCTCCCACGCCCGTGTGGAGTGGGTGGTGCCTCCCTCAGAAGACTGTCCTCACCAGTGGTTTTAAACTTCTTCACATTTCGAGTGAAAGACCCACCCAGGTTTGCACCCAGGTGGCTGCTCCCGGATCCTCAGGGTCAGGGAGATGGAGCTCAGAGTGGCAGAGGCAGATACAAGCCACCTGCCAGGCCTGGACTCTGTCCTGACCGTGCTTGTATCAACCTGGTGCACCAGCACCCAGCGACCCTGCTGCTGAGGTTGGAA